>OU896719.1:4801097-4918621 GCA_918026855.4 Phaedon cochleariae | reverse complement strand
AATTATACTAGGTGGGCCAAAAGAAATCACCCTATTGGAAGATGCTCTTATTTTTGCAAATGGCGGCCAATGTCAGATCTGTTTCGACAATTTTGAACTAGACAGATGTAGAATACAAGTGAACAAGCCATGGAGCGATACACTCCCCAAGAAAGCGGAATAATCCAAGCCAAGCCATCCTCAATCTCGTGGACGATTTTTCGACTAAAATCATAATGAGCGACAAGGCTCATTTCCACCTCAGCGGGTACGTGAACAAGCAGGAGTTATGTCGTTGAACCAGCCGCTCGCAACCCGAAGATGCAGACGTTGCATTTTACCCGACTCGACAAAATTCATTCGATGTGCATTTCCAGGTTTCTCACATATTCATGTCATTCAACTGATTCATTCTGATTGTAAGGTTCACACGAATCGGTTGTGTTAAATAAAAAGTAAATCTTGTTTTTTAAAAACGTTTTTCGTTTTCCAAAAAACTTAAGTGGCGCAGTCGGTAGGATACTCGAAGGCATCTATCGTAGATATCCTTGGGTATCAACTCTTCATCGAGAAGAACCAGTGATCGAGAAGTACCAGAGAAGCCGTCCATCGAGGATCCAGTAACTCTTGGCAACCATCGAAGAAGAATGAAAAATTGGAACTTCATGTAAGTCACTCATTGATTCCTTATATTCATTTGCTATTTCCTTATGTCATTGATTTCCTCTGATCCTGAATCCGAATCAGAAATTACTAGTGGTATCAGTGCGGAACTAGAAGAAACTCTTAGTCAATCTTTGCAATCCTTGAACCTTAACAATCAGTCTCAATCGGAATCAATCAAAAAATCTATAGAATCAATTTCATTAAACATGCCAAACCCACCTAACGTATTCGATATGAAACTACTACAAATTGTTCCTGAATTCGATGAAAATCCCTGTAGACTCTACAGGTACCTCCAAACGGTCAGTGATTTATTGAATGAATATTACGATGTACGGCCAGGATTTGAAAATTGTTCTCAAAACAAAATTTTACTACATAGTGTACTTTCCAAGCTCACCGGGCCGGCCGAAGAAGTATTCTCTCTTAGTGGCACTTATAATTGGCCAACCATTAAAGACTTGTTGATCACACATTTCGGTGATCAGAGAAACGAAAGCAGTTTAATTTCTGATTTAGGCTCACTTAGACAAAATTCCAATGAAAATTCCTTACAGTTTTATTCTCGAGTACAGACAACCCTCAATTTACTTCACAATTACATAAACTTGCACGAAAACAATGATGAAATAAAAAGAAGCAAAAAAGCTTTGTATGATTCACATGCACTGCACATTTTACTTGTCGGTCTGAGAGAACCTCAGAGCTCGATGATTCGTTCAATGAAACCAAATAATCTAGCCGAAGCACAAAAATATATTATTGAAGACAACAATATTAGATATTTACAGAAATCGCATTCTAGCTTTGCTCCGAGACCTCAAATGAATAAACCACGAGCCCAAGTACCACAAAATTATTTCCAAAATCATTCAAGATCATCTTTCCAAAATAATGCCCATAATTTCAATGCTACTAGACCGCAATCTCCAGTTCAGAATTTCAATCAATGACAATTTTCGTCTCAACAAAATTTTAATCAACCCCAATTTCCTAGGGGCCCAATCCAAATTCAACCCAGACAAAACGCACCAACACAAAAATATTTCACGAACAGCCAAGTATTTGGAAAACCTCGTAATGTTTGGAAAAATCCTCCACAAGGCAGTTCATCTAATTTCAAACCTACCCCTATGAGCGGTATAACAAAGACACACAATTTTACTAGAAACACTAACCCCCAACCCTATAATCATTTCCAACGAGACCCTAATCAAAAAATGAATTTTATTGCTGAAGAAGTTTACAATGTTGATTCCTACGAAAGTGACCAAACATACCCTTATGACCAACACTATGACGAAACAAATCCAACATATGAATTAGACGATAACTCACAGTTCGACGACGAAACTAGCCAAAATTTTCACGAAACGACACAAGAACTAGAGGAGACATAATTGAATTGAATACAATATACGACAAAAAAGAACTTCCCTTTATCAAAATCATTAACCCACCTATCAAATTACTGATATACACCGGAGCTACAAAATCATTTTTGAATCCGGATGTTGCCGAAAAATATTACAAAGATACAATTTTCAAAGAACCATTTGTTGTCAAATCAGTTTTCCAACAATCTCGACGTGATTTATGTGCTAACATACCTCCATTTAACGAATTTAATTATCATGAACCACTTAAATTTCATTTATTCAAATTTCACCAATACTTTGATGGACTGATAGGTCTAGATATCTTGAAACAACTAGAAGCTCAAATCGATCTCTCAAATTCAATTCTCTTTACACCATCCTCTCAAAATGAAATTCAGTATTATGAATCCAAGCAAAAAGTTTTGTTCTTTGTCGAATTAGAAGCCGGCACGGGAATAAAAATCAAAATCACTGTGAATCAATCATCCGGAGATATAATCGTACCCCCTGTAAAAATCAATAATTGCCTTATAAGAGAAACCTTAACCACCGCGAATAACGGTTACGCATGGGTAGAACTTGAAAATCCGAACGATTATAATTGTCAAATTCACTTATTTGAACCAGTGAAATCGAATCCGTTTTTCCACGAGACTTACGAACTCTATCATGCCGACCTTGACCAAGTGAACGACAATGACCTTACAGATACAGATACACCTGATATTCGTGAACTCATACGCACCGAACATATGAACGACGAAGAGAAAACACACATAGAAAAACTTTGCTTATCATACTCAGACATTTTTTATTACGAAGGACAAAAATTGACATTCACATATCAAGTGAAACATCATATAAACACAAAAGACGAAATCCCGGTATACACTAAGTCATATAGGTACCCATTTATACATAAAGAAGAGGTACAATCACAAATTAGCACAATGCTCGAACAAAACATAATTCGACCTAGCAACTCTCCATGGTCATCTCCGATATGGGTAGTGCCGAAGAAAGCAGACGCAAGTGGAAAAAAGAAATGGAGGATCGTAGTTGACTACCGAAAAGTCAACGAAAAAACAATAGACGACAGATATCCGATTCCCAATATCAGTGACGTACTAGATAAGCTAGGAAGGTGTCAGTATTTTCCCACATTAGATTTGGCAAGCGGGTTCCATCAAATCGAAATGGCCCCAGAGGACATTTCAAAAACTGCTTTCAACGTCGAAAATGGGCACTACGAGTACGTCAGAATGCCATTCGGACTGAAAAATGCTCCGGCTACTTTTCAGCGAGTGATGGACAACGTACTGAAGGGACTCCAGAATAAAATATGTTTGGTATATATGGATGACATCATCATATACTCCACATCATTACAAGAACATATGATAAATCTAAGGAATGTTTTTCAACGACTTCGAGAAACTAACTTGAAGATTCAGTTAGACAAATCTGAATTTCTCAAGAAAGAAGTCGCCTTCCTTGGACATATAGTAACACCAGAAGGAGTAAAGCCGAACCCCTCCAAAATTAAGGCCATCATCGAGTATCCCATCCCAAAAACTACACGTGAAATCAAAGGTTTCCTAGGACTTATTGGCTACTACCGAAAATTCATCAAGGACTTTGCCAAAATAACAAAACCATTCACAGTATGCTTGAAAAAAGGTGCCGAAATAAAACATGACGAAAAATTCATAAGGACATTTAACCACTGTAAAACCCTACTCACAAACGACCCCATACTACAATATCCTGACTTTAGACTGCCATTCAACTTGACAACAGACGCCAGCAATTTCGCTGTAGGAGCAATCCTATCACGAGGACCTATTGGATCAGATAAACCAATAGCGTACGCTTCTCGTACACTCAACAGCTCCGAGCAGAATTACAGCACTATTGAAAAAGAACTCCTAGCCATTGTGTGGGCCACCAAATATTTTCGGCCATACCTATTCGGCAGGAAATTCAAAGTGTTGACGGATCATAAACCTCTCGAATGGTTGATGTCTTTAAAGGAACCCAACTCAAGGCTAGTTCGCTGGAGGCTATAAAGCTCGAAGAGTACGACTATGAGGTTATGTATAAAAGAGGCAAAAAGAACACCAACGCAGACGCATTGTCGAGAATTGAAATCCACGCCAATGAAGTAGAACCATCGACTTCAACGAAAGAAACACCAGAAAATCAACAAACATTATTTCAATACATTGAAGAGTTCAATGAGACTTTGAATAGACAAGTACGTCAAGATGACAATGAATCCGTAGCAAATAACATAGATGAAACGCCAAACATAGAGAACGTAGAAGAAGATGGAGAAACCATCCATACAAACGAGGAGGATCCCATACAGGAAATTAATCCCAGCGAGTCACCAGTCAACGTATTTCAAAACCAGTTAATGATTTCGAAATCAACTCTACCCAGGAAACCAACAAAGAAACGTTTATGGGAAAACAAGAAGACCAGATGGAATATCTACTTAGTGAATGACGACCTTACACCCATAATATCATTTTTCAGAGAATTTGGGAATCCGAGAAGTACATATGCATTTTTCTTCGATAACGACAACGCAGAAAGTCTCTATACGGAACTAAGCAATTTAATGCGACAAACTTTTAAAAATTCGGCATTCAGACTCCTAAAATGTACCTCGAAACTTGAAGACATTACCGACAAATACAGACAGGAAGAACTTTTACAGTATCACCACGAAACTAAAACAAACCACCGCGGAATTCAAGAAACCATCCAACAAATTAAGAAACGGTACTATTGGCCTAATATTGCCAATGACGTCAGGCAATTTGTCAATATTTGTGAGATTTGTCAACTTGTCAAATACGACAGGCATCCCCCAAAAATTCACTTACAGCTTACACCCACTCCAAAAAGACCATTTGAAATAGTTCATGTAGACGTTTTTCAAGCCAACAATCAGAAGTTTCTCACTGTCTTAGATAACTTTTCGAAATATGGACAAGCTTTTCCTTTGCCTTCTGCGGACGCGATATCTATCGTACATGCACTAATTGTCTTTATGTCATTCCACGGAATGCCCCTCCAAATTGTCGCCGACAGTGGGACCGAATTCAAAAATTCGACTCTCACCGATTTTGCCAAACTTCATAAAGTTAATCTCCATCTGACAACCCCTAAAAATTCTAACAGTAACGCCCCTGTAGAACGCTTCCACTCGACTATTCTCGAACATCTCAGAGTATTGAAACTAGAAAATCCGCAAATGACTACTATCGAAATGATGCCCTACGCAATTTTCGGATATAACCATTCAATCCATTCAGTTACGAAAAAGAAACCTATTGACATTATTACAGGACACCTAGACTCAAAAGACCCATTCGACATAGATCTCCATCAAGAATTACTAAACAATTATATACAGGAACATAAGCAAAAAACTCAACTCATATACGACCACATTCATGAAATTTCTCATAGTCAAAAGGAAAAAGTAATAGACAAAGCGAACGAAAATCGCGAAGATCCGGTAACCTATAAAGAAAATGAAGATGCTTTTCGACACGATGTCAAAACTCGCGGAAAAAAGTTGAAACCTCCTTTTATAAAAGAGACAGTTGACAAAGACGAGGGAAACAAACTTAAAACGCAACGAAATACTTACCATAAAAATATATTCAAGAAACCGAGGGCCAAAATAACGAAAACAAATTTGTTACAGGATACTCCTACTAACAACGACCCACCTAGTATCAACATCGACCAAAACCATACAAATAACTGACCTGCAGAACAATCCTGGAATTTTACCTTTCGAACTCGGCATTGCACAAATCAAAGTAGGAACACATACATTTTTACATTATTTAGAATTCAAACCAATCAAAAATGAAATAACAATTCTCGAATCTCAATATGGACAAATTAAACTGTCCTTGATTAAACAAAAACTGACTTCGACCTATGACTCATCCTTGCAAACTATCGAACAACACATCGACTATCAGATGAAATCGGTAAAAGAAAAATTTCAGTCTATTTATCCATTAACGGACAGAAAAAAACGCGGACTAATCAATGGGCTAGGTAACATAGTCAAAGCTATTTCTGGAAACTTGGACCAAGAAGATGCGAAACGGTATGATGAGGCCATAGAAAAATTACAGAATAATGAAGGTAAAATCGTTAGTTCACTAAACCAGCAAATATCCTTAACACACCAAATTCTAGAAAATAATAATAAAACATTTTCTTTGATGATACATAACCAGAATATAATCAAAGAAAGTATAGAAGAACTGCAAAATAACAGTACTTATTATTTTTCACTACTAGACACATTCACTCAAATAAAATTCAACTTAGATACACTGCTATCGATTCTCACAAACATCGAAAACTCTATATCGTTCGCCAAACTTGGAAGGCTGCATAGTAGTATCATATCAATCGAAGATATGAAATCAATTATGAGTTCGCTTCGTAAACATCATTCAAAAAATCAGCTGGTCTACTCAGATGTTGCCGATATACATAAACAATATGACGTAATTTCCGTAGAAGCATACTTTTCAAACGACAGATTAGTTTTTGCACTGCATATACCCCTCGTACATCCTGACATTTTCAACCACTACCACCTCTATTCGATACCCACCAAAAATTTAACCACAATAATTCCTAAAAATCCCTATTTCACAATGAGTGGCGACCTGTTCCAATATGAAGCTGAACCATGCCGCTATCTCGACTCCAAGTATCTGTGTGATAACAACTACCTAGTCAATGGACTCCAAGAACAAGATTGTCTTTTCTCCATTCTTCAAGTAAGAGACAGCCGTGCCGAATGCCAAATAGTTTCTGTAACAATCAAAAAACACCTGATCGAGGAGATTAGCGAATCGTACTATATTGGTATTTTTCCTAATCGAGAAAAAGTCCAAACCAGATGCGACCAAACAGATTTCGTGATGCTCCAGGGTACCTACCTCTTGCAAGTGCCGTATCAGTGCAGTGTCCAAACATCAGGCTATGGGTATACCAACGAAAAAGGGGAATCCCACGAAAAACCACTACTCCTACCAGAAATCAAGATCCAGGAACTATTAGGGAATAACTAACTACATATGGACGACATTCAACTAGACCAACTACATGAGCTACAACTTAAGGAAAACAGCATTCAACCCCTCCGAATTGACGATCAAGGACCACCAAATCACTTCCCATGGACCATTCCATTGTACGTATTAGTTACCTCAATACTGCTATACTTGGGTATACGTACAGTCCAGAAGACCAGGAGGACATCGAGGACATCTAGGACATCTGAAAGAAGCAACCAACCCCCTCAACCGACAGAAGTTTTGTTCGTCCCATCCAAAACTCCCTCTTAAGGATGGAGGAGTTATGTCGTTGAACCAGCCGCTCGCAACCCGAAGATGCAGACGTTGCATTTTACCCGACTCGACAAAATTCATTCGATGTGCATTTCCAGGTTTCTCACATATTCATGTCATTCAACTAATTCATTCTGATTGTAAGGTTCACACGAATCGGTTGTGTTAAATAAAAAGTAAATCTTGTTTTTTAAAAACGTTTTTCGTTTTCCAAAAAACTTAAGTCAGGACTATCGCTTCTGGGGCACTGAAAATCCACGAGTGATGCACGAGTAGCCATTACACCCGCTCAAAGTGACTGCATGGTGCGCTGTTTACTCTGGAGGAGTCATCGGGCCATTTTTTTCGAGGTCGCCGCTGGTCAAACGACAACAGTTGGCGGTGCTCGCTATAGGGCCATGTTTACCGAGTTTTTTCTGCCGCAATTAAACGAATCAGGAATGGAGAACATGTGGTTTCAACAGGACGAAGCAACGGCACACACTGCGCGAGCCACAACCAATATTCTGGAGGGCGGCGTTCCCAGATCGCCTCATCTTTCGTTTTGGCGATTTTCTCTGGCCCGCAAGAGCGCCCAATTCAACCATTTCAGACTTTTTTGTGGGTTTTTTTGAAGTCTTGTGTTTACGTGAACAAGCCTGAGACCCTGGAAGCCCTCAAGGACAACATTCGACACGAGTGCCAGAATCTGTCGCTCGAAGATCTCGCCGAAGTGATGAAAAATGCCATAAAACGAGCCAGTATAGCAATCAATTGTGTCGGCGCCCATTTGGCCGATATCATCTTCTCGACTTGACCAATAAAATTCTAAAGGTTCAAATAAACATAATCAAAAAACAGAATCGAAGCTTTTCATTTAGAAAAAAAAAATGAGAGCCAAATAACATCGGATGACTTCTTTTGGCCCACCTTGTAGAAAAATGTGTCTCCATCAAATCATGGATCAATAAAATCTTGATTTCTTTTCGTCAGTTTCATAACGAACTCACCAACTTTCATGTCGGATAAGAACTCATATCAGTGTCTTACATTTCATATTTATTTGAAAAAAAAAGTAAACTACAACGCTGGGTAATACCAACATTATTGTCGTCAAATCGACATCGTTGGCTGCTGAGGATCATTATCAATTTCGTTGGACTATGATGCCATTGAAAACTCAGGTAGCTAGGTAGCCGTGCGGACAGAGTGTCAATATTTCAATCCGCATGCGCTTGGCGGTCGTGGGTGCGATTCCCATCGACTGCAGAAATTTTTCTGATAGTCCAAGCAATGTGTTTGGGATCACACGTTAAAATGTAAGGCCCCCGTCATTCATTCCTTGCTCGCACAAGACTTTCGAAGACTCCTGAGGGCTGCTCGTAAGGGGGCAACCGAATGACGGATAGAACAGTTTTTGAACGAAACAAAATATGAACTGGACATACCATTCCAGGTAAAACACCTTCAAGTATCATATCTTGTTAACAGAATAGAAGAAAAACAAAAAAATGGTATTGATTTTGACCTCAAGTAACCGCACTCCAGCCATCGGAATTTCAAAATTATGAGTTAAATTTTGATTCATCAGATGTACCAAATTCCATAATTTTTGGATGAACGGTTCCTAAATATAGTGGGGAAAAATCGTTTCAGCTTTGTTCATTTTAATACGGGGCGTAGCATCCTTATAGGAAGTATTTTCTGACAGATATGAATAGAATTTTTTTCCATAAAAATACCTCAGGAAACACCTCCAGAAATGTAACCAATGGTTAGGAAACACCCACTATATATCTTCATATATGAGGACTTGAAAAAAGTTGAGAAATGGCTTTATTCCAATCTTCTTTCTCGCAATTCTAATAAGACTCAATATATGATTTTTCGTCAAAGAAATAAACAAAATATTGATCTGAATATTAGAATAAAAAATGAACGTTTGAAACAAACTGCCCATACCAAATACCTTGGTATTTGGATTGATGAAAAATTAACATGGGGAAAGCATATTGACATCCTCATAGGAAAAGTATCTCCCATTATTGGTGCTTTGAGAAGATCTCCTAAACTTAGTACATATACATCAAATATTGTTCTCTATTCACATATACTCAGTCGAATTAACTATCTCATAAATATTTGGGGGTCTTGTTCCAAAAATAGTTTCAATAAAATTTCTGTTCTATATAAAAGGCATTGGAAGTATTGTATCGTCTTCCATATGATACTCTAATGAAACAACTGTATGAGGAAACAAACACATTTTCTTTGGAAGAGCACTTTTCAATCAATACTCTCAAAATTTCCTATTATCATCATCAACAAAAAGCTTTAATCAAATTTTACACACTAGACAATATAACTTGTTTCATCTTGAAGCTGCAAATTCTAAACTTGGACAAAAAAAGTTTACACATGAGGCGATTTCGAAATTCAATAATTTACCGGATGATATCAAAAACAGCCCAAATATTATTCAATTCAAAAATAAAGTTAAGAAATATATTTATATGCAAAGGAATGATCAAAGCTGAAAGACTATATGAATTTCCTTTTTTCTTTCTTTTTCACTGTTTTCATTTTTCCCCTTCTTGTTCACTATAATATGACTGTATCTTAATGATATGTAAGTTTTGTTCACTATTTGTAATTTCAATTATACAACAGTCGATAATACTTCATGAATGATCTCATACCAGGAATTACTGTCTGATCATTCATATCATTCCTACTAGAAAATTAATTATACTTTATATATTATTTGTATGAAATGTATCAATGAAGAAGAGAATGTAATGCAATAACTGAAATAACTGATACATTATACAACAGTCGATAATACTTCATGAATGATCTCATACCAGTAATTACTGTCTGATCATTCATGTCATTCCTACTAGAAAATTAATTATACTTTATATATTATTTGTATGAAATGTATCAATGAAGAAGAGAATGTAATGCAATAACTGAAATAACTGATACATTATACAACAGTCGATAATACTTCATGAATGATCTCATACCAGGAATTACTGTCTGATCATTCATGTCATTCCTACTAGAAAATTAATTATACTTTATATATTATTTGTATGAAATGTATCAATGAAGAAGAGAATGTAATGCAATAACTGAAATAACTGAAAAAAAAAAGAATAATAAATATATTAGGTAGCCGTGCGGACAGAGTGTCAGTATTCTAATTCGCATTCGCTTGCTGCTCGTGGGTTCAATTTCCCGCGACCGCAAAAAATTTTCTGATGACCCAAGAAAGTGTTTGTCATTCCTTGCTCGCACAAGTCTCTCGAAGACTCATGAGGGGGCAACCGAATGACGGATAGAACAATTCTAGGACAATTCTTACAATGAATATTGGAGTTCTGAAGCATGTGACCCCCTCCCCCTCCTCCGTCACCAGACGTGAGGACTGGATACGTCCTTGTATTCATCTTATTTTCTAGATGGCCCTCACATTCAAGCCAGCAGCATAACAATGACAATACACGGCGACTCCGTCACCCTGGAATGCAAGGTGGAAGCCCAACCTGCCCCGAAAATGATATTCTGGCGCAACCACGAGGACCGCACTCCCGTCATACATGGTGGCAAATACGACATCGCCACTCTGCCCGTCAAGGACGAAGAGGACAAGTTCTTGATGAGGCTGACGATCAGACAGGTGCGAAATAATAAGCGTTTTTCACTCGTCGCACTAGCTCGAACTTAAATCATATGAATTTGTATACTACGACAAATACTTATATGAAACATATAAAACAAGACGCAATCCTTTTGATATTTTTTGCCGACGTTCTGATACAAAAAATATCTCCAATCATTGGAGCTTTGCGAAGATGTCCTAAACTTGACAAAAAAGTCATAAACATAGTACTTCATTCTCATATACTCAGTCGTATTACCTATATGATAAACGTTTGGGGATCTTGTTCAAAAAATTATTTCAGTAAAATATCTGCACTTTATAAGAAAGCACTGAAAGTATTGTATCGCCTCTCATTTGATATTCCAACAAATGATCTGTATGCGATAACAGAAAAATTTTCATTGGATGAATTATATAAAATAGATTTTTTCATCTTGATTCTGCTACATCTATAATTGGCCAAAAGAATTTACTCACGCTGCTCTAGCTGAATTTAATAAATTACCACATAATATAAAAAATTGCAGACATATTTCAAAATTTAAAATTGAATTAAAAAAACACATTATTTCATTACGAAATGGATAAAATTGATACTTTGCCATCTACTGATTAGTCCCTGTGGATATTTTTATGACTTGATCGATTTAGCATTTTTAGATTTATTAGATTTTTATTGTTGTTGTTGTCACCTTATATTATTTTATTATTGTTGTTTGTAATCAACTTCCTCATACCAGAATTTTATTTCTGACTGGAAGCAAGTTTTTCAATAAACAATAAACAATAAAAAAAAATCCGCAAATGTTTGGAAGCATAGTCGGAGTGAATTAGTTAAGAGGAGAGATTCAACCAAATCGACATGCAGGCCTGCACTAGTTGTTGCTATTTGGGCTTATGAATGATTCAATTGAAAAACTGATTAAATCATCGTAAAGAAGAAGGTTGGGACTAGGGCCTGGTTATCATACGGAGTCGAAACTCATTTATTTATAGAAGATACAGATTTTTGAAAAACGTAAACATTGAAATTTTTTTGTCTCAAATTGAAATATTTTCGATCTCAGTACAATTGTTGGAAATTCGGCGAGGTGTCACTGAAATATCAGCTCTTGAAATGGTTCCATTCGAACAGGAAGCAACAAAAACGATTATTCTGTCAACAAAATATCCATTCATCCCAGCTGATCTCGGTAAACTCCATTTCTTGAAAGAATATAATGCAGGAAACTAGGATGTGGTAGTTCAGGCACTACCTGATAGATGCCAGTGTTCGAAATGACAGACTGCGGCAGAGAGGAATGGTGCATTGTATTGCAAGCAGATGGCGCTTAGGAGAGATGATGAATTCAAACGCGTTTACACCGTTGCCAATGTTATACATATTACTCGGACATATTATGAAATCTAGGCGACGTGATAATACAGAGGGTATTATTCAATTATCTGGGCATATTTCAAGGGGAGGTTCTCCGAGTGTTTGTAAGACGAACAAATCTATGAATATAAAACTCTCCTGTCACGGTCACGGTCATAGTGGTCGAACTCCTCCGAAACGGCTCGACCGATTCGTATGAAATTTTTTGTGCGTATTCGGTAGGCATGAGAATCGGTCGTCATCTATTTTTTAAATAGAAAATACAAAATGGCGGATCCAATATGGCGACCGAGTATAGTTATCCGATTTCATTCAAAATTGGTACTCAGGGGTTTTCGGAGTCGGAGATTATGAATATTTAGTCATATTTTGGTAATTCAAGATGGCGGACCCAATATGGCGGACGAGCTTTGTAATTATGGTCAGATTCCATCCAAAATTGGTATCTGGGGGTTTTCGAGGTCGGAGATTATGATTTCTTCATCGAAATAAGGAAATTCAAAATGGTGGATCCACGAAAGGAAATCCCTATAATGTTCAAAGAACATCGTGCGTTCCTAGGGAGGAGAGGGACAGGAGGTAGGTATTGGAGTTTTTTTTTGAACTTCTGGAGATTATTTGTTGTTGAGAATACTTCCTCGGGCACTGAATTCCAGAGCCTAGCCGTTCTATGGATGAAGGAGTTTTGATAAAGTTCTGTTCGACATCTTTCGAGGTGGACAACGAGAGGATGTGCTGACTGGGCTTGTCTACTTCGTCTGACTGGTATTGCTAGTGGAGGGATGATAGCCATTTCCCGTGGAAGTATCGATAGAAAAGTGAAAGGTCGCCGACCTTTCTACGGTGTTCCAATGATGTCAAAGATAGTGAGTGAGTGTGGCGTCACCCACCAGGCGAATGGCTCTTCTCTGGATGGAATCTAAGAGCATCAGCCTATGTTTTGGTGCTGAACAGAACAGATTGGTCAGATATCATTCAAAATTGGTATCTGGGGGTTTTCGAGGTCAGGGATTATGATTTTTTATCAAAATTAGGAAATTCGAAATGGCGGATCCAATATGGCGGACGAGTTTTGTAATTATGGTCAGATTCTATTCAAAATTGGTATCTGGAGGTTTTAGAGGTCGTAGATAATTATGAATCATTTGTCAAAATGGGGAAATTCAAAATGGTGGATCCAATATGGTGGAAGAGTTTTTTAATTATTATGATCAGATTCTATGTAAAATTGGTATCGGGAGGTTTTCGGAGTCGAAAATAATGATCCTTTTATCAAAATTTGGAAATCCAAGATGGCAGATTCAATATGGCTGACGAGTTTTGTAACTTAATTAATCCGATACCATTTCAAATTTGTATATGGGGGATTTTGGGATGGGAGATTATGATTGTTCATCAAAATAAGGAAATTGAAGATGGAGGATGGCAACTGAGTTCTGTAGTTATGATCCGATTCTATTCAAAATTTGTATCTGGGTGTTTTCGGGGTCGGAGAAGAATTAGAAAACAAATGAATAAAAGTATGTCGATAATTATTCAACTAAAAAAATATTTTCTGGAAATAATTGTATATAGCAGGACAACGTTTGCCGGGTATCAGCTATTGTAATAAATATTAGTTTGAAAAACTAATGAAACACCTTTTTATAGATAGCCGTACTAAACAGAAGTGAGTAGAAAATAAAGAGTAGTTTGTAAAAATGAAGAGGTATAGAGAACCGAACTAAAAAGAACTAGAAAATAAATAGAGTAGTTTGAAACGGCCTAGATTTTGTCACTGAATTATAATTATATAAGTAGCTAGACCTGAAAATTTAAACATACAAATTCAGCAGAATTTCTTCAATTCTATTCATGAGATCGATAATTATGTCAGCATATAGATGGAAATAATAGGAATGGCACAGTTGTGGAACAAACTTCAAAAAGCTTAGTTAATCTGTGTCAAAAGTTCAGGTTATTTCACTCTAAAACTCATGCAAAAAAATTCGTCTCAGAGTACAGTTATCAGATTTTGGATCCATTGATATGGCGATGTTCACAAAGGATAATACCGCCACGGCAACAAAACAAAACTGAGCGAGAAATCGTTATATGTCTCTCTCCCTCCCGCGGCGAACCGGGGGGATATTCATTGGTCGCGCGGTGATTCCCCGTCTTTCTGCAGTCGCCACGTGCCACTTTGAATTGCATGAACTTCAGATGAACTTCAAACTAACCGGGATATAATCAATAATTGAAAAGCCAGTGTTGCAAGCTGCTGCAAATGATATGTCGCAAAAATTCATAAGAATGGGTAGAAAGGCGAGGCAATGGGAAAGTCAGCCACATACGAAATATTTGAAAATATAGCAGCCGCTTTTTTTTCGAGACATTTGGAGACGTTATCGAACATCCAGTTCATGTTTTAGAGAATTATCGTAGGTAGATACTTCATATTCCACTTACATCTTCTTTGGGGAAGATTTTTGAAATTCAATGAATTCCGTGATATTAAAATTTTCTTTGAAATATATACAGGGTTATTCATTCAAAATGGTCAATGTGTGAGCTAGAAATAAGAACATGAGAATATGAAGATTCAGCCTCACATCTCACATCTCACATAGAAAATGCTGTTAGTTTTGGAGAAACAGGGTGTACAAGGAAAATATTTTATTTTGAAATTCCTCCACAATAACTTTGTAAGTTTTAAATCAGCATGAACATAATTTTCTTATATTTTTTTCATTATAATTCGATTTTCAAATGATTTAAAAAAAGTTGACCATTAAAACAAAATGGATTGTGAGATATAGAAAGCATATGATGGCAAATCAATTTCTCACCGTTATGTTGAAGACCGAAACCAGGGAATCCTGGGAACTTTGGTACGATATAATCACACTCACACTATACACTGTTTTATCACTAACAAACAGAATTTTTATCAACTCGACAAACTTATTTATTATTACCTAAAAACATTCGCTGTCTAAGATAGACTAACAAAAACTTTTGAGATGGTGTTCGCTTGAATCTCCTAATTTTGACAAATGATTCAAAATCTCCGACCCCTGAAACACCAGTAAAAATTTTGAATAGAATCGGATAATAAAATTAGAAAACTTGTCCGCTATATTGGATCTGCAATCCTGAATTTCCCAATTTTGACGATAGAATCATAATATCCGACCCCAAACACCCCTATATATAAATTTTGAGTAGGATAGAATCATCATCACATAACTCGTCCGCCATATTGAATCCGTCATCTTGAATTTTTCATTTCGGGATTCATAATCTCCGACCCCAAAAAACCCCAGATACAAATTTCAAATGGCATAGAATCATAATTACGAAACTCGTGCGCCATGGTGGTGGAGCCATGATGAAAGAATCATAATCTCCGACGCCGAGAACCCCCAGACACCAATTTTGAATAGAATGGGATCATAATTATTATAAAACTCGTCAGCCATCTTCAATATCCTAATTTTCACGAAAGAATCATAATCTCCGACCCCGAAAACTTCCATATACCAATTTAGAATAGAATCTAATCATAATTACAAAATACTACATAATATGAGATGAGATGCGATACTGCACCCTTCAAATTTATTGCTATTCATTGACCTCGCGATAACGGGACACGGGACGGGTCGTGACGATGACGCGAAATCCAATGTTTTTCTCCACCCAAAAAAGTGCTCAACGCGCCTAGAAGTTCTCACTTCGAAAAAATTGTTTTTTTCATAAGTGCAATTATGATCGAAATTTGTATTTCAGCAAGCAGGTCTGAATTAGAGAACATGAAATTTGAATCAAGGATTTCTTTCATTCTACACACTGTATATATCAATATAACCCTTATATCAGTAATAGCAGTGTGAATTCGTAAGAATGAAGATATTTGAAACTAGGCAATCGTCTACGTATATACCCTATACAGAAAACACGAAATTTCTATTTATAGCCATCTGAACTTGATAAAAAATCTTGCACACATTATTTCTGAATTACACAGACTATTTTGCCCTGAACAATGATTTCGATCCCCATCCTTGGAAGTTTTTCTGGTGACGCCAATAATGATAAGTTATATTAGTAGGAAATGAAATTAAAAAGGAAAAGAAATATTCGAAAGACTACTTGTGAAGACAGTTTCAAAAATCATGACATAAATTTTCATTGTAGCAAGTAGCGAGAATTTGCTTGACTTGAATGGAGTGAAAAGTGGAATCATGTTCAGCAGGCCCGTGGAGCAGTAGCACTGGCAACACTGCACGTACATAATACAATTACCTACGATTGCATTCAATTGTGTGCCATCTATTGGTGACCTGCTGTAACAGACGAAATCGAAGAACTCTACAATAGCTGTGAAAGCTGTAATTTAATTATTTTATTCCGATTTCGACATCACACTGACACCTGGAAATAGTTGTTGAACTAGTATATATATATAGGCTATATTCGGTCGGAAAGCTGTCGCGAAAGGCCCGCCTTAACTCAGAAACGGCTAATGAAATAACAGTCAAAACTACTTACTATGAAGAAAATGTTACCGTTAATAATGCGTCAAAATATAGGAAGTTAGTGAATTGGACGTCCTGTTTTTGAATCCGAAGTGATTTTCGACTCAGCTTGTCTCTTGATTTTTATTATTTATTTTCCGGACATGTGTGTAGTTCCACGGCTGTTGGCGAGCAGTTTATATCACTGAAGATGACTCCACTTGGTCATGGAGTACATTTTATTGTACGGTGGTGTTTCCATGAAAAGTGAGACAAAAATGAAATTTTCAGAACTAAGAATTTTTCAGGCAAAATATAAATAATTAGTGAATGGGCGTCCAGATTCCGAATCCAAAGTGATTTTTAACCTATTTTGACTCCTTATATTATTTTCCGGAAATTGCGGTGGTTCCATAGCTGTTGGCGAGCAGTGTGAATCACTGAAGATGACCCCACTTGGTAATAAAGTGCATTTTTGGTATATCTCTCGCTCCAGCAAATTTCAGGATCCTCACCCAGCGATTACGTGAGATACAGGGGTGTTTCCATTAAAAGTGGGACACACTGTATAAGCAGCACACTAGAATAGGATATTTAGTTTCAATCTTAACTTGAAGATGCTTACATAGGTTTGATAAAACAGTGTAGTTGTATTATCGTGCCGAAGGTTCCAGTCTCTGATATATGTAATAGTGTTCAACATTGTGAACGTTTCTGTGACCAATGGAGAGAAAATAACATTCAAACCCCTAATATTTATATTCGAACCTCAATAGGTTTAGGGAATCTGTTCATATGAGCTGTCCTTCTCGAATTGAGCTAAGAAACCATATCCTATAATTTCAGCCATTAATTAAAATACACACTGTACATATATATAAAGTACTCACTTTTTCCCTTTGGGGAAAATATTAATATATGGAAAGCGACATTCTGTAACAAGTTGAAACGAGATGAAATTTCCAACTTTTTTCCCGGCACAGAAAGAATGTTATTATTAGATTAGATTTGGAATGGGGCCTTCGGGCTATCTGCCTCCACACTGCGACCTTTTCAGATCTATTGTGCCTGCCCTCAAAATGGATTAGAGTTCTTCGGCTAGCCCCGCCTTCTCTATGAGACTCCATAGGCTAGCTTTCAGATCTCCTGTGTATCTCTGGGCTCCTGGTTTTTCCTCACCCAGCGTAAGGAACCTTAGTCTTGACAAGCCCTCACAGTGGCGAAGTATGTGTACTGCTGTTTCTTCCTCTTCTTGACAGAACCTGCACAGCAGTTCTTCAGTCAGACCTATCGTACTCATGTGTTTGTTGAGCCTACAATGCCCTGTGAGAAGTCCCACTAGTATTCTAGTTGAACTTCGTTTCTTGCTTAGTAGATATTCTGTGAATGTTGGCGATGGTTTTTTAATAAACTCTTTTGCCTGTCTCATTTCTGGCGAGTTGTTCCACCATTCTTGAGATTTAGTTTGCATCCATGATTTGATACTAGTCTTTTGTATAGCTTTCGCAATACCACAGAAGGGTTCTGGGCCATTAAGAGCTTCGTTTGCTCCTGCTCGGGCAAGTGAGTCTGCCTCTTCATTGCCCTCGTACCCTCTGTATGTGCTGGTACCCATGGTAGAGTCAATCTGTTCTGACTGCCCAGTGCATTTAGGGTTTCTAAACAGTCCCATACTAGTTTTGAGTTAACTTGCATAGAGTTGACTGCTTTGATTGCCGCCTGGCAAACTGAATAGATTGCAATGGTTTTGCCTTTAAACTCTTGCCTTATCAATTCTTTCACGCAATGATGTATTGCAATAATTTCTGCCTGAAACACCTTCGCGTATTTACCTTAGCTCAGTTAGATTCTTGTCTTTGGCTTGGACCCAAAAATACCAGCTCCTGATCCTTTCTCATGTTATTATTTCTCGAAACCCCTCTGAGAAAATTTTGTTGCAGGTGGAAGATGAAGACGTGGGAGAGTACTATTGCCATGCTGAGAACGCGTTCGGCAGCTCCACTCAGCCGGTGTCGGTGCGGATCAGAAATATCGCCGCTGTCGGCAACGTGACTCAGTGCTGCCTCGAGCAGAACGTCACCAGCGCGTGCATGGATGCTTGTTCTTCGTATCTAGATATCGATGCGGTTAGTATAATAAAAATATGGACATCCATATGATAAATGTAAGGAACTTCACGAAAAATAAGATTTACACAATAGTTATTCAACTGCTAGATCTCATGACTAAGAGTTCCAGGATGAACAGAGTTTTGCCCTAACTGTCAGCAGGAGCGAGACAGTACTGTTTCGACCCACCAGGTCTCATCAGCCGTTCTCGGTCTGCTGACAACTGGGACAAGTCTACGCTTCGGATATATCACCTATTTCGAAAACGCAGGGTATAACATGAGGTTCTAGTCATGTTGTAGCCATCTAGTGGCAAAGCTCTAAGGTAGGGTCAAGAGATCGCGACACACACTGTATGGCGCTGCCATCTATAGTCACATGTAGTACCACTCTGTAGCGTTTCAAATATTTCAGACGTGTAGATCATGTTAATTTATACATACCTTCGAGTTTTTAGATTTATCCGTTGCCTGGTTTGCCAGAAACATCTAATTAACGCTTATCGTGAGAAGCCCTGTATAGTTTTGATGACGGACCTGCAACTAAGTCTGGAACAAAGAACGATATGAAATACTCCTTCTAAATGTAATACTCACGTATACTGAATAGGAAGTAATATAATTAATAAATCTCGTCTGATTCCAATTTTGTACCCCAAAATGAGCAAAAATAATATTTCGAGCACATAATATGAATAGTTAAAATCGTCTGTGCACGAATAAAAAGCACATCGTTGAATAGAAATTTTGATGTTCTTTTCAGATATGGCAAAAAAAATGAGAAATTCGAATGTATAGGGTGTTGTTTTCTGGGAAAAAGAATTTGTGAATTTTAAGTGAAGCCGGACCTGGATATTATTTCTTGTTGTTGCCCCAATCAATTCCACAGGATAGATTGAGCAAGTGTACTAATTTTTAAAAATATATACAGGTTGGTTGGAAAGTTATGAGACAATGAATATATTGACAAAATTGATGAAACATCCTGTATCTCGGTTATAAGAAGTCGAAGACCCATCAACCATGGGTTTTTTGAAACAGTTGAATTATTTACCTTTCCCAATGAAACACCCTGTATATATTTTATATAATTTCGTTACCATAATTAACGTTACGAAGATAACGAAACTGACATAAATATTACATTCTATCTAGATGTTATGTAAAATTTACATCCCTATTATGTAAAAATGTCAGCGTCAAATATAAACCTCATTTTCATATAATATTGATGCAACTACTTGACTAATATTTGAAATTAATATCAGAATTTAACAAATAACTTATTCACCGCACCAACTCACTTTACAAGCATAATGCACATTTTGATGACTAAGTTATCATCTCAGTAGGTGATCTACACTCTACACACTATATAATATCTATACTGATATAACTGATACCATAAATTAACGGGATTTTCAAAGAGGGGTTTCCCATGCCCTTATGAAAGCGCTTCTTGAAGGAAAATATCAATAAAATTGATGTGGCAAACAGCCAGCACGTGTTTAGATTGATATTTTCCTTTAAGTAGCGCTTTCACAACGGCACAAGGAACCCCTTTTTAAAAAACCCATCAATTCATGGTGTTGTCAAAAAACAAAACTTTTTGGCAATACTTTTCATATACCATTCTGGTATATGAAATGTTCAATGAAAAACAATAGTATGCGCTCTCAGGGCACAGGGCCCGTCATTCATTAAGAACCCGTTTTTTCAGTCACTCTGGAATTCTTGGCTATGGGCATTGATCATAATTCAATAAATAGTAGCATCAAAAATGTTTTCAACTCCAAACCTTGATTATGTAACAATATCATCAAAATTTGTGGAGATGACTTCGGGCATTACTTTGTTCCTGTGAAATATATTTCACTCCACTTTGAGCAATATGGACTTCAACCAAAGATGAATTCCAATTATGTTTTCCGTCATAGGTTATCGACAAGCCGGAATGCCTTCCCGATTTCGACAAGCTGATGAAATGTGCCGCCGACGGATCAGACCACAGGAGTTGCTGTTCCCGTCAGAATATTCCCAGGAGATGCTTGGATTGGTGCAGGGGAGAGCCGGTCCTGAACAACAAGATTTGCGTCTTGTCTTACACCAAACTGATAATGGCTTGTTTCCACGAAGAAAGGTTAGATACAGCCATCGAACAACAACTTGTCTGAAAGTAGTTGTTCGATGATACAGCGAAAGTCTCAATCATCAACACTCAACAATGGTGGAGACCACTGACTTTTCAAAACGAAATCATCGTCAGCTCATTGATTAAATGAACCCCTGGTGTACGGACTTCAATCCTTTCATGTTTTACAATTCCTTGATTCTCGCCTACTTCGATAAACATAACATATGACCACTGTGCAAAAACTCGTACTACTAACGTTGATAAATAGTAACCAAGGTGCATTGTAACTTTATGATCCTTGTCCCATTCACGTCTCAAAGACCGTTTTAGAGTCGTTATATGTCCACCAACATAACAATATCTCAGTATCGTTAAATATATGATTCAAATCTGATATGTTAACTGAAACGACTTTGTTACATCAAAAGTACTTCCACTACACGGTAACTACAATGAAACGGTAATAATTCATGTAACATCACTGGAAACTGCTTTCTTACATCAAAAGTACTTTCCTAAGGAGTAACTATACAATGAAACCATAATGTATTCAGTAATTTCTTTTCATGTGTTTCGAGATGTGAAAAGTGCATTGTAATATACAAGGTATTCCATCCATGTTGCACTACACACTAGAATTTTTGGGTCAAATAATCTGAAAAAAAAAGTCATATATACTCAATATGCCCGACAACGATTATTCTCTCAGATACAATGAGTTCAATCATCATGTACCCATCACGAAAATGGATCGTTTTCGAACATACTTATATTTATAGAAACTTTTTTCATATTTTGACCCAAAAAAATCGATCTTGAATATCAATTTGTACATTTCTAATTTTTCAATTAATCAAAATAGTTTTATCGGTTTTGATTGAATAATTTGAAGTAAAATTCAGATTAGAAACTGATAAATATATATATTTTATTATATCAACTTCATGGTTAACAACACAACAACAACAACAAAACGTAATATTATTCAATGAATGAACCAAACAAAAACAGGAAATGATTCCTCGATATAAATTAAAATTAATGGCGAATATAAACTGGAAATAAAGGTTTGCTAAGCAAGGAGGCAGGAGAGCAAGAGCTGTTTGGAATGACGAAGCCACCCCATTTGCTTTTGTATGAAACGAGCAGTCCGAACAAGAGGAAAAACCTCACGGACTGCACCTGAGTCAAATATGAATTGGAGTTCACAATAATAATAATAATAATGCCAAACGAGTACAATTTCAGCATATCAAATATTCATATCTTACTAACTCGATCAGTTCCCTTCCTGATATTATGTTTTTTATTCTCGATACTTCCACCCTCCTGCAACAGAGGGTGGCTTTAGAGTGTTTTAACCCTATGTGAGAGTCGATTTTCTTCTTGTCAAAACACCTTTTAAGATTCGGGTGTCTCTATTCAATGTCTCTATGCTTGATTGAATGAAATCCCAGAGACTTACATTCTGAAATGTATACCAAATGATGAGATAGAGAGATATAATGTGAACAACGATGGAGTCGATGTATCTCCATTTGCCTATTGCACTCGTTATATACCCTTCAAAGTCGCTTATAAGGTCACTGCAGTCGTAACTGCTTCAACTGTATGCATGCAATATGTTATACTGCAGAGTTACAGTGTAAACATAGTCGAAGTCGAAGTTTCTTGTTCTGCAAGCTAATGTGCACAACGATGAAGTCGATGTATTTTCATTCGCCTATTGTAGCCGTTATAATCCCTTCAAAGTCGTCTTATACGGTCACTGCAATCGTTCCTGCATCAACTGTATGCATGTCAGATGCTAGACTGCAGAAATACAGTGTGAACATAGTCGAAGTCGAAGTTTCTTGTTTGCAAGTTGTGTGCGTTATACCCGCTTAGAAGTCGTCTCATATGGGCATTGCGAACTCGTCTGCTTCAATAGTATCCATGTGAGATGATAGGATAGAGAGATAG
This sequence comes from Phaedon cochleariae, assembly GCA_918026855.4. NCBI lineage: Eukaryota > Metazoa > Arthropoda > Insecta > Coleoptera > Chrysomelidae > Phaedon > Phaedon cochleariae. Next base: position 4,895,466 of record OU896719.1, on the reverse strand, counting down.
AGTGTGCATCGAACTTTATTATAATAAAAAACTGTTGTCTTACCTTCTTCCATGATATACATTGAAATAAGCATTTCACATTTTCATATATGTAACGTTCCTATAGGTAAACAGAGCAGATTTGTATTCCATCATTTCTAATATAGGATAGGTCCAGTGGGTAGGTCTGTTCAGAGCTCACATTTTGTTCTAGAAATGTAGGTACCTATCCAGATTCCCATTAAACTCCTTATGAGTACTGAGGACCTGTAAACAATGCAGTACTTGATGACATTGATATTGATATCTTCCGGTCATCGTGAATGCACATGAATCAAACTATTTGGGCTAGCTTGGTCACTGATGTAAAACTGGTAAACTTGAGTGAGTTATTCTTCTTTATTGTATGATCTATCCTCAAAATTCAAATAATATCACAGAGTTATTCAATCCAAAAGAGAGAAACAATAAATAATAACACTTCCAGATATATTCTCTTAGGAAGATAACGATGAAATTTGACTGACGCCATATATTGAAGTCATAAAAAGTCTGATACTGTGTGCTGATACTTGAAAACAATAAAAGTTATGATATTGCTAACTCAACTCACCTATATATTACCGTGATCTCACCATGTTTCTCAAAAATGGCACTCACACTCGATTGTCTTGACTGACTAAAATAAATTCACACTTTGTGAGACACAAGAAACGAAGAAATTATACTAATATTCACGAACAGAATCATCTGGCATCATCAATCCTCTCGAACAAATTTACACAAAATGGCGAATATTAGCCATGAGAATTAATAACGTATATACGGTTTGACAAATGATGACAAGTACGTCACATAAAACGTTCTGGGAATGAAATGAGAATTATCTGAAGGAGACGTTGAAATATTGACTCGAAAAAGATCGCATGAATGTGCATAGGTCAGTTTACTGTAACGAAACAGCGACGTTCATCTGGAGATGTAGCTGAGACAGACCAAATAAGGGACAAATTGAAACGTTTCCTAAATATGTTATTATAACTTCTAAAAGATGTTGTCTCAAAATGGTCACCAAAGGTACAAGAAATTAACGTTAAGAAACCTCCCTGGGATCATGTTCATTGCTCAGTGGGAGGCGTGGTTGAATCACGCTAAGTTTAGTCTGGTACCGTACCAAAATTACAGGCATCAATGTGACCGAATTATGACCGAATTGTGACCAATGATAGGGTATACATTTTGCGTTTTAGCCGCATCAAGGTTGGTGGAGCTGATGTTGATCATAAGTTCTAGAAAATAACGCCATCTAACATTCAATTATGTGAACCCCACGTCATCGTCTGAAATTCAATTGTTTTCATTCGGTTTTCATCAAGAACCAGTCTGACGAAACAAATGAAGAGTGAGCGTACCAGAGGTTTATTCCATCAATGTTAGCTCCATAGCAGAGACCCACTAAACATGAAAACATAAATCTTATATGACATTCCCTAATAGCAAGCAACCTCCTAGCGACGTCCCTAATTGGTACAATTCAATTCCGAATGTACCGGACTTTCAATAATTGTCCTTGCTTGGGACGTCCCATTCCGTACGTATCATGCAATGACCAAACAAGGACGTCCATGGAATATCCGATGAGTTGGAACATCATTTCAAATGTCCTAGAAATAGCATCCTCCATACCTCCCACGTGGTACATATTGTAGAAAGTCTATGCAAGGACGTCCCTAGCATATCCCTGATGGGATATAATTTTAAACGTACCTTCAGGGACATCTATCATCAGATATCCCAAGTAGTGCATCTTCTGGTATGTGTTCAGATGTTATGTAATGTCATTTCTTCGAATATCTCTGCACGGACGCCCTTATTATTTCCAGGATCGTATAATATTCGGAATGTCCCTCAGGGATATCCGTTGGATGTCCCAATTGGTACATGAATTTTTATGACTTCGGAAGAAATTCCTTTAGATAATCCATATGTTCATCAAAGTAATAGGTACAAGAATATTCTCCAGAGAATATAATATCATGAGATGTCATGAGTACCTACAACGATGTACGTCCTCAGGGTATCCTGAAAACGTTTCGGAATGCGTCCCAAAAGGGACATTCATCAGTGGTATACATTGGCACCAGGACTCCAGATAGACATCCTATACCTATATAAATGTCCTTCACGCAAGCGAATGATCATTTTCGTCTACCAATGTCCTAGAAACCGGAAGTGATTTTCAATAATTCAGTTATGGAAAATATGGAGTTGAAAGAACTTAATTTTCGATCGAAATGTCAAATGTCTAACATGAAAACAATTTAATGAATAGTCCTATGTATTGAGTGAGTATTTCACAAGAATATTTCCAGGGATAAGCTTCCTGGTCCACCGCAGAATGTACGAGTCGATTTCATCGATAACCATTCAGTTGACGTCATATGGGATCCTCCGTTCAAAAATGCACACACTGTAGAATTGTACAGGGTGATTGTCACGAACATCGATTCGAGCACCAAAGAGAGCTTCAGGAAGGACACAGCTGAATCTCAAATAAAAATCGACGATCTCAAAGGTGAGTTTATACCTTGATAATTATTCCAGTTCACCTGATTTAGGTACCTAGTCAATTTACGATATCTTCCGCTGTTTCGTTCCTTTAGGAATTGAAAAATCGATTTTTTGAAGAAAATTTAACACCCTGTATCTCAGAAACAGATCGTCTTCGGACATAGGTTTGGATGAACTTTTTGTCTTATTTTTACTCAAAAATACGACCTCGTAGTTTTGTGCAATATTTATGAATCATCCTGTATTCCTCAGAATAATATTCTTTTATATACCAAGGTAGTTGAGAATATCATTATCACTCAATAAAAAAATAATTCAAATGCATCGATTATATTTCAAATCCCAATAACTCGAAAACAGTTGCTCGCAGCGACTACTACCAGGAATATATTTTTTACACAAAAGTGTTCTAGAAAACTGTTTTCTTACTATAAAACGTGATACAGGTACGCACAAAAAAGTTATGACTTCTCAAAAGACTCAAAAGACATGTATCTATAGGTGGTGCCACCCACACGAAATAGACAAACTAACATAAAATTCGATATTGTCATTGAAAGATACCCCTAGATACCAAACTTTATTAGAATATCACAATTATTTTGAAATTCATTAACAAAAAACAAAAATAAGAATTCAACTTTGACACTCTGAATCTCAGAAACGATAATTTTGTGATTTTCAATATAATGCTCCATCCTAGTGGGCTACTTAGTTTTAATCTTCTTCTGAAGATGCTAACATTGTTAGCGAAACACGTGTCGAGGTGTAAAAAATTGGTTTGGTTAGTGGTAAAACAGTGTGTAGTGTATTATTAAGCTTCCAGTCTTCGATGTATATTATTATAGTAGTAGATCCCTAACTGTTATAGTAACCCAGGAAACCAGATGACGTTACAGTGACGTCTTTTTTACGTCACTTGAATGACCAAGGTGACGTCAGTAGTTGACGTCGAATTGACGTGATAATGACGTGAATAAGTCACAGCCCAATGACGTCATATTACTCACTTCGTATTGACGCCATTCACTCACCAAACTTTGACGTCTAACTGACGTCATAATGACGTCAAAATGACGATTGAATTTTGCGATGATACGTAAAAAAAAAACCTTCAACATGGTGTGATTAACACCACTAGGCTCTGATGACATTACAAAATATTGATTATGCATTATTGAGTCTGCTTGGTTGGTCCCTCCTGTGTCATGTTGATTCAATCGGCTATTCAGCAGCGCCATCCATCAGTACGCATCCTCATCAGAATGCAATCAGTTACTCGTATTTGTATCAAAAATTATGTAGTTAGTGTCGGCGAGATGTAAGCAAACAAAGAATAGTTTGATAGCAATGGAAAGGATGTTGGCGAATTTGGCTTCACTTTGTTGAATAATAATTATATATTAATGCATTCTCTGTCACCCAACAGAAGTCTAAATAGTAGATTACTGAAAAATTTCCTAAATGACGAAGCTCACCAAATTGGTACGTCACACCGACGTGATTTTTAAACGTCATAGATACGTCACTGCGACGTCATAAGAGTAACGGTTTTAATATAGGTATACCTAAACGATCATTTTTATATAAACATAGCTCATTGGTTCCCGAGATATACAGTGTGTCAAAGTTTTTTTGGAAAAAAGTTTCTCTACATTTCGGGTATATTAATAATTATAGAATAAAACTTGCATGTTGATTCGCTTTCATGAGTTATACTTCTGTTTCACATGATAACATACAGTGTCATTCATAAAGTCGGCATCATATGGGAAAAACTTTCATTAATGACTTATTTTGGAATTCGAGTTGGACGTTGAGTTATGCTTCAAAAAGATGCAAAACGGCCTACTCAATCGGGGCACGTGACTTTCGCCAACTTTTTCGAGTAAACTTTTTCGATATTCGAACTAATAAGCCTACTTTCAGCGATTAATTTGAAAAAATGTCACTTTTGACATGTAGCGAAAGTCACGTGACCCCGATTGAGTAGGCCATTTTTCATCTTGTTCGAAACAAAACTTAACGTTCAACTCGAATTTCAAAATGAGTCATTAATAAAAGTTTTTCCAATATGATGCCGACTTTATGATTGACACTGTATTAGTATCCAAGGTTTAGAGAAAGTCTGGAAAAAATGGACGTCGACAGGACGTCCCTGCAACGTCATGAAACTGACGTCTTCTTTTACCCCTCTGAGTGACGTTCACTCGACGTCGAAACGATGACGTGATTATCACGTCATAGAAAGTACGTCATAGTGACGTCATAAATTGGTGTGTGACATCTCTGACGAAAAATCACCAATAAGGGACGTCACAGTGACGTGATCATTCGTCATCTGGTTGCCTGGGAAACTTCACATTGTCATAATATTGGAACATTCTATCCCACTAAGCAAAGTTGAAAGTTATGTTGATGCAACTACTGAAACATACGTTCAGCAATATTGCAAAGATGAAGTTTGATAATGTAGCGTTGCAGCAATATTATATGTTGCTGTGACATTGCTGGAACGTTACATTCACTGTTCTAATTTGAAACGTCCTTCCACTTCCTAAATGCATTATTACTCGTAATAATAAATTTGTTAAAGTCCCCGCGTTCATAATAACACCTGTTACATATTATTTCCAGCTGGTACGACGTACCAAGTGACGGTGCGGGCAGGCAACAGCCGAGGCACTTCCAGCCTCACCGCTCCCCTCAAATTCAGCATGGCCGACGAGCACGTGACCTCCACAGCCAGCAGGGGCGAGCAGGACGGTCACGTGGGCGCAATGGTGGCGGTGGGGGCGGCTTTGGTCGTCATAGCGGCCATCTTGGTGGCGGCGGTGTGGTTCGTGAGGAGGAGGAGGCTGTTGGGAGTGAAGGATTCCGATGGAGTTGCGTTCGAGAATCCTAGTTATTTGAAGGAGGTCAATATGGATCATATCAGGGTAAATTATAATGATAATTCAAATACTTCATTATTCCTCAAAAATACATGAAAAGTTGAAGGTGGAATTCATCTTGTCTAATGTGGCGAATAAACTTACACAGCACGAGTTATTCCGCGAAAAGTTGCTACAATCATATTGCAGTTGCATTTGCAGTTGCCCATATGTGAGATATCCCAGATAGCACACGACGTCCCGGGGACGTACATATTACGTCCGATTCGGGTCCGTACGTCCCGGAACCTAATATGGACGTCCTCAGAACGTATCATGCCGTACGTCTTCGGGACGTACAGATAGTACGTTTTCAGGACGTCCATTTTTAGTCTTCATTTTTTCTATATTCGCATTGTTCACTCTTTATTTATTATATTTTCCAATAACAATAAAACATTGCCAGATGTGATCAAATGGAGAAGGAATAAGGCTTATTATTGGCTGCCGATTAATTCGATAATAGGATAATGAATCACGTGATTTTTTGTGACCAATGTGGAGAAATTGAAGTAAATCTGGCAATGTTCGCATATATATTTTTATTCTGAATAGAGTGTTATCTCTTTATTGGATTCAGAGATTTCGGAGGATATATCTAAAGATGAAATTATGTACACATTGTCTTACGTCCTGGTCTTTATATGACCAATCAGAAAATTCAGACTGATTCATAGCGAATTCCATTGAAATGAGCTGGTGGAGTGTTTCTGCACTCAATGTATATGTTTCCATCTTATACTCGCATATGTTGAACAGAGGTAAGTCTTATATTCAATAAGTGTCGTGTAGAGTTGTTGGTTAAGCATCTGCTTGGTAATTCAGAGGTCGCGTGATCGATCCCACAGTGGGAAGTATTATTGTAAATTTTGTATTCAAAATAATATTTTTTCTACTCTGTATAACTGTCTTGTTTATCTATCTGAGTAAAAAGGGCGAATCTACGTTGATTATGGTATTCATGGCGATGAAATACCAAACTTGGACTTAATATGGACGTCCCTGGGACGTTCCATCTTGTAACATCGGACGTCCCCAGTACGTCCTGTGGACGTCTTCGCCCGACACTGGACGTCTTCAGGACGTCTTGTACGTCCCAGATGTACGTCCTCTGGACGAACACAGGACGTCTTCGTGTTATCTGGGATTTGATTAAAGTCAGAAAGTCACCTTATATAATTGATTCGAATTGTCAAACAGGCCCTTTTTCCTACCTGGAATGATCCGTTGACTTGGCTTCAGGCTGACTTCCTCCATAATATTTAGATCTATGCTTCCACTTGATCATTGGCTACTTCGGAATGGACTGAAGTTGAGCACACGAGAGAAATGCCGGCACTGGTGGAAAAGATCAGTGCTGCCGATTGACATAACACTGGCATTACAGAGTGAATACAATTTTGAAATTCGAAGAATATTATATAATAATATAGACATCTCGGTGCTACCCGATAGTGCTACACCCATCCAAACAGTCAGAATCGATTTACTATATCGATTTGAATCTTGGCAGCATAACTTACGAGATTCTCCCTACTATATTTTACAATGTGTCTTCAGGAATATATTTGGATGACAAATATTTGGCATCCCTCAGTTCTTGTACGAGCTCTTGTTGTATAACGAGATTTTCCTGTCCCATGAGAACATGATACCATACACATTTTTGTGTTTTTTTTCTTCTACTTCATAAATCACTCAGAAGCTCACAAGTAGGCAATAAAACAGACCATACTTATACCTATTCAGATAATATAATTCAGGTTACTGAAATCATCATTATTTTCTGTTGTTTCTGGGTAAACATATTCAGTCCGACCGTGGTTCCAAATACTTGCGGATGAACGTCGGCAGAAAATATCAAGAAAATTGCGCCTTCCTCTTTATGTTCCATATAAGTATATATTTGTCCTACTATACAGTGGAGTGAAAGCAATGGGACACAGCGACATTATTTATACAGTCTACTCCATCGACACGATACTTTGATGAATTGTTTTGGTGGAGTATGGTGTATGAATTTCGCCCTTTCCAATTATGACGTCATTTGTGAGTCATATTTTGCTCAGAGACGACGCAGACAAGAAATTACGAAAAGAAACAATGTCAATATGACGTCTCATCAGCACATTCTGCTACCGTAAAACAACATTAGTGAATGAAATAGTTTCTTGATTGTTTCAGGTTCCCCAATCGCAAAATGACACTTCGAAACAAACGAGCGCGACCAACAACGCTTCTTCTTCCACTGACAGCCCGCAGTGGATCAGTGAAAACTTGCACGTACCTGCCCAACAAGAAGTCGACCCCACCCTGTACGAAGAACTAAAATTGGGCCAAAACGGAGCGGGTTTCAAGAGGTTGAAGCCCTAGTATGAGGATTCGAACGACGGAGGTTTCGAATCTAGGTTTTGAAAGTATTGTGATAGCCTTAGATTAGTCGCTGGTTGAGATGTTTTATGTTTTCAATATTATATGGTAATTTTGCACTTAACATATGAAGCTTTTACCCAATGGGCATCTAAGTTGAAAAAACCTTGAGAATTGGTTGTGAGACCAACTGTTTGAAGTTGGTTGGAATAACAGGAGAATAACGTTTTTTATTTTTGATCAGAAGTCATATTGAAGTTGAAAATTCGTATTTTCAACTAAACTGCTGATCAATCGAACCGCATCAACCAAATTCTTGCTCCAAATTCATTGAATATTTTCGCGAAAATTCCACTTATTGGGAAGCGGTTTTCTTCATTCTGAAGATTGATTCATTGGGTATATGACAGATAGGCCGCTGATGAAAATACATTGTAACCTTTGGCTATACAGGGTGACAAACAAACCTCTGCAAAATATTGAAAAAATCTCCATACTCATGTGGAGGAACTGTTCATCCACAGATGAATCCAGAATAAACCTGTACCATTCTGATGGACGGATTTCAATTTGGCGAAGCGAAAAAAATATGAGCCCCCAAGAAGTATTTGGTGGCGGAGGAGTTACGATATGGGGGGGGGGCGCAACACTTACAGGACGAACCAAGCAGAAGTATACAGAGAGAGATGCATTCTGCCTGTCAAAGTGCATTTGCCGAAAACTTTGGTGATGATTTTGTCCTTGTTGATGACGATGCGAGACCACATCGAGCACGAATCATCAACCAGTTATTGCAAAAACTCAACATAAATCGTATGGAATGGCCACCCAAGTCACCCGATTGTAATCCGATTGAACATGTGTGGTCACGTTTGAAATAACAAATACGATCGAGATCGAATCCAATCGAGAATATCAATCAACTGATAACTGCCATTGAAGAGGAATGGGAGCGCATATTCCACATGAATTCATTAGGAGTATATTCTACACTGAGCAACATTCCAATGATGAGTAAGAGTAAGAGAGATGAATAGGAATTCAATGATATATCACATACGTATCTGAACCCTCAACGTTTCATTTTATAAAACTTCCATCCATCTTGGTTTATCACCCTGTATTCTTTCCCCCGTTTTTTTTCCTGCAACTTCAAGGAAAGTTGCTGTCATTCAATCTCGAACACTACACAAGTTGATCAATGTGTTGTGCTCGGTCTTCCTGTAATAATATCTATCAAATATTGTTGTCAAACACTCTGTATATAAACAATATGAGATTTCATGCAATAAAAGTCACAATAACTCATCCAAGAGAAAATCTGTGATATTCGTGCTACAAATTAAAATATTTCTGGTCAGTAGTATACAAATTATCACATTTCTCGAAAAAAAAATCTATTTCTCGAAAATCTGGAAAGATAAGGAAAAAATTGCGAAACCATCTCGAGGAATATGCTTAAGAACTATGAAAATATGATCGAAAAAATTCTAAAACATTTTCCATCAAATTGGGAGTATGGGAGTATGGAGAATTTTTCAATATTTTGCAGAGGTTCGTTTGTCACCCTGTATAGCCAAAGGTTGCCATGTATTTCCATCGGCGATCTATCTGTCATGTACCCAATGGGTCAATCATCCGAATTAAAAAAGCCGCATCCAAATGAGTGAAATTTTCGCAAAATATTCGATGTTGAATTTAGAGCAAGAATGTGTGCTTGATGCGGTTCGATTGATCGGCAGTTTAATTTATCAACGAATTGTTAGATCATTATTACGTTGGATATAGGTCACTAAAACGTATTCGTCTAACGTTATCATTGATTTCGTTCGAATATGTGCTCAATGGGTATATTTGTTTCACTTCATTTCCACGTAATTTGAGGTGAAGTTAAAAAGAGATGATAATCAATTATTGAAAACAAACAACTCATGGTACTTTTTCTTAGGTATTTTCTTGTGAAGTTTGTGAATTATATTCTAACCAGCAGAAAAAACAGCCTGAATTAGATTCCACCGAATTTTTCTTCCTGTTCAACTTTTGTATTTCTTGTTCGATTTTGCTGGGGTTTCGAAGAAATTGTAAGCTGTTGTTTCGAAATGTTGCTGATGCTAGTGATATTCTTTCATTCTGAACTAACTGACGCATTTCACTTGAACTGAACTGAATCAGTTGACATGCATTGTACAAAATGTACGTCATTCGAAAGAACGATCCACTTCAGTTCTATTGAAATATTTCAGTTAGTTCAGATTGAAAGAATATTTCTCTTGATGGCTTGATCTTCCAACACGAAAATAAGAAGTTATACTTTTTCATCCACAAATTCTTAACGCTTTGTGAGCAGAAATAGAAACTAAAAAACACGCTTTGTAGTTAGCGAACTGAAACATACAAAATAAATAGAAGTTCAGAAAACTCAAAGAACAGGCTTTTATGTAGAGCCAAAATAAAAACGACAAGAGAATGAAATAATAAATATGTGCTGATAAATACACAACAGAGAAAATATTTGTAGGTTGGTACCTCCGTAATAAGTAGTTTCTTTGTTTTGTATTTATCAGCATACTCTTAATATTTTATTTTTTACTTGTTTTCAGTTTGGCTGTTTATATAAGAGTGTTTTTAATTTTTTCAAACTAATATATGTATTTGCCGGTGAGTGCTAGGAAAACGAAGTGGAGATCAGTGATATTGATTTTTCAAATTGTTATTCAAAAAGGTAATTTCCTCTTTCAGCTTTTCTTGGACAGAAAATTTAGATTAACATTCCGAAAAATGATTCTTCTATACGATGAAATTTCACTAGAATCGGAGGAGAATTGAAAAAGTTACAGGGTGATCAATTTGGTAATATTTTCTTCTAGCCAGATTTTCTTGACGATGAGGGTATGTTGAGATATTCATCAAATAAAAATCTACTTTCGTTCAAACTGAAGAATAATTTGCCAAAATTATTGTGGTCGATGTGCTATAATTTCAATTCATTTCTAAGATCCTGTTGTATATATACCTAGTTGTCTGTCTTACAATCAACCAAATATCAATAATTTAGAGTACCTATGCTACTAGTAGGAGGCCGGTTGCAAATTTCGATAGTCATCTGGTAACGAAATGATATGCAGGGTGTCCCAAAATTGCTAGGACCTTGAGCTACCAAGTGTAATTCAGTTTGAAAGAGTTAATTGGACCCAACTTATTTAAATAAAAAAAATGCATCGTTTGTCCATGAGACGAGTTCAAAGTTTACATAAAAAAACACATTTTTGTACGCTGTTCGAAAATGAGTGGAACAAATTGGATAAAATTCGACAGTAGTGCATTTTTGTATATAACTCTTCTTTTGCTGATCGAAGAATCTCGAAAGATATCGTAGAAGGGTTGAACCTCACCCCCTGACATTTTTACCAGAACATTGTTAGGAGTGGTGATAGGGTTTTCAATTTTTTTTCAAGGAGATGGCTGATCGATTTTCTCTATTTTGTTACTCCTGTCAAAATTTCGTATTATGCATAGTTCCGAAGAAAAAGAATGTTTTCTTGAATAATGCAAACGAGATATTCCTAGAAAAAGTTTGATATCAATACAGGGTGTCCCGAAATTAGCCTGCCAAACTTCACCAGCGGCATCTTCGACTAAAAATGGATGAAAAGTTTTAATGAACATGGGTCGAAAAATGTCTCCTAAGAAAGCTACGCCTCCCATGTTCATTGGAACCTTTCTTCCTTTTATTGATCGTAGAAGCAGCAGGTGAAACGGCACCTGTTGTGGGCAAAATGATTGATGAATTGTACTTTCCTATGCGGTAAATTGCACTCTATTGATGACGAGATAAAATTCATGCCATTTGAAAACAATTGAATGGTAGATCTCAGATATCCACCTGTGCCACTCCTAATCTGAGTGAAATCCACAGCACATCAATTTATTTGCTGCAATTATTCCGGACATACTCCCGTCATGTGATAATAACGAGTTGAAACAAAAAGCAGACAAAATAATATAATGTTCTTTTTGCGAATATCCAAACGTACCGCGAATCAAACTGATTTGAGGTAGTGGCGGAGCGTTCAGTATTTCCGAGAATATTTCGCCCCTGTAGAAAGATAATATCCGATGGACCAGTGTAAAACTCATGTGGTGTTCGCACTACAAGTATTCAAATCCACATATGTTGAGTTTTGAAGGTTTGACACTCGTCCATCGGATATTATCTTTCGACAGGGCCGAATTTTCTCGGAAACATCATTGCGACGCTCTGCCACCCACTTATATCAGTTCGAATCGCGACATGTTTGTATACAGGGTGTATCTAAATAACACCGAAAAAATTCAAAAGGTGATTCCTCTTGATATTTAGGGAAATAAAGTTTTTCTTTCTTCGTTTTCGACATACAGGGTATTAATATCTACATGAAAAATCTTTTTTCTATTCATTTCTCAATTGTCTTTCCATCAATTTCAATAAATCGTTGAGGTTTTGTTGATAGTAATATATAGTATGGAGCTTCTTTTAGTGCGATTTGATTCGAAATAATATTTCCAGTGGCATCACAGTCGGTAAATTTATCGATATTCATGGTGAATGTCATTGTACGCCACTGGTTTTTCTGAGTTTCATATTTTCATTAGATTGAACTATTGAAATAACAACTTTTTTATTCATTGTGTGATTTTTGTATCTAGCTTAGTTTTTGAGGAAACAATAAAAATTCGATTGGACTCCAAATTTTAATATAGGTGTATTCGAGACTTTCATTGAGATTACTCAATAACCCCAATTAGAATCATTTTGAAATACTGGGGCTTTCTGAGTCCCTATCCACACTGAATTCTGGCACCATGAAAGCTCATACAGGGGGGTTATAAATAAAAACATATGATTGTTTTTATTTATAGCTCCCCCCCCCTCTGCTTAAGCTTCCATGGTGCCAAAATTCAGTATGGATGATGAAGACTGAGAAAGCCCCAAAATTTCAGAATTATTCTGATTGGGGTTATTGAGTTAGTGGCAGTTATGAAAACATACCTACATTGAAATTTGAAGGCAAATCGAATTTTTATTGTTTCCTCAAAAACTAAGCTAGATACAAAAATCGCACAGGGTATAAAAAATGACATTCACCATGAATATCGATAAATTTATCCACTGTGATGCCACTGGAAATATCATTTCGAATCTAATAGCACTAAAATAAGCTCCATATCACTATTAACAGAATTACAACGTTTTATTGAAATTGATAAAAAGACAATTGAGAAATGAATAGAAACAAGATCTTTCATGATGGAAATATTAATACCCTGTATCTCGAAAACGAAGCAAGTAAGAACACAAACATGTTTATGTGAACGGCATTTCCTAAAATATCACAAGGAATCACCCCTTGACTTCTTCTGTTGCTATTTAGATACATCCTGTATATCCAGAATGACGACAACAAAAAATCGATTTACCGAGGATTTGACTTAGATTGAGAGGTACCAAAGGTAGGGTTTTGAGATGTACCATTCAATTAGTTATATCGGAAGGCATAATTCTCATCTCATTATCAAATCGCGAAATTTTGTGCGAATGACAGCACAGGAAAGTGCCATTTTGAAATCATTTTGCTGAAGATTGTGATTGGCACAGGTGCTGTTCGATAAAATACAATGTGTTTACATGCCTTTGGGACATATCAAATGACGATTGGAATTTGCAGTCGGCTTTTGAACTAAGTATACCTATTGATTATGAACAACGTTATTGATAACATTATGTTCACAAAGAATACCAATTCCGCTTGGCAATGACTAGAAGTACTAAGTATACATAATTTTTCATGATGATATCAAATACATCAATGATTTATTTCAATAATCAAATATGAAGATTGCAAATTGGTAGATATATTTGGCAGTTGCAGACACAGAGTATTCTTCGCATGTATAGAATGTATGTTCACAAAAATAAAACTTGCGATCATCAGATAAGTGAATAAAATGATGGTTGTTCGACACTCATTAGTTCAAAGATGGAAGGTTATTATTATTTTTATTATATCCACTGCTATGGGTGGCTCTATTCACTTTTGTAGCTGATCTTACCTCATACACTTATATATATTTACACAAATATGTGCCTTCTATTGTAAAATAATATATGTATAGTTTGATGTGTAGAGATCGATATATTTAGACATGGTTTTGTAAATAATTTCTGAAAATTTGTAATTTCTATAAATATACCAAATATAGATATACCTAGATAGAACAAAATCCCAGCATTGTATTTTTTCTACCGAAATGCAGCTAAACTTTTCTATTCGAACAGGGGCACCCAGTATATTATTCCATATTCAAGTAGAGTTCATTACTTATTACAAATTCAACAATGCCATGTTTGATGGGATTATTCCAAACGACTACGAAGATATGGCAAAAAATGAAACGATTCAATACAAAATTTATATGGTTAGATTTTATTAATATAACATGATTGAAATCGAATGAAAAGAAAACCTCAACTGCATGATATGTCATCCATTCTGCTGCAAACATTTCTTAGCTCTTTTGATAAGCGTTCATTGTTACCCTATATTGCTAATCAATTGTTGATTCAGAGTTATTTCTGAAATCCATTCGATTAAAAGTAACCCCGAAATTCTTTAACTGTGTATATTCTTCTCAATAATAATTTCCTGATGTCTAAAGAACCTAACACTTATTTGTATCTCCCATTCAAGATGAACGTAACGAAATGTTATTTAACTTCAATATCTACCTATTGAAGATATCTTTGAATTCGACTTCATGCAGTTAGAAATGTTTGATGAATTAAAAGTGCATATCGATTTTTATTAGGATCAAATCTTTGATTTGTATAAAAGTACGACCTATCTGTGCCAAATACTGAAATCATCGAAAATTTTCAGTTCAATCTTCTGAGATAAATGAAAAATAACTGAATCATTCACATTATAGAAGGAATGTGCAAAATTGAAAGACTGAAAATTACATACAATATCATAAATAAAAGATTGAAATGTTTATTTCATCTTGATATCGCTTATTCTTCTATAGGCCCAAAAAGATTCACCCACGCTGCTCTCTTGGAATATAACAAATTACCAGATAATATGAAAAATTGCAGAAATATAATAAAATTCAAATACCAACTTGAAAAATTTATCATTTCTGAACGAAATGGATGATTTTTTTTTTCAAATTTTCATTCATATTCTAATTGATTGTTGCTCACCAATATGAAATGATTTGTCAAAATTTAATACTCAATGTTTTCAAATATTATATTATTTATGTGTTTATTATAATTGTATAGTTTCAGGTATCATTGTTAACTATACTTCCTCATACCAGAACTTGATTCTGACTGGAAGTCACATTTTGATTAAATAAATAAATAAAATACTCCATTTTCCTTTATCCAAATCGAACTTTTGTTGAGGGGAAATAAAACCAGCTACAGTTGTGATGAAAACTAAACACTATATTTTGCAGATACAAGAAATACAAATAAATAGAAAATAAATAGTTAACCCTACAGAAAGAATAAATAAAATCACAATGTTTGAACAAAAACGGAATGTCATTCTGGGAATGTCTAAGAGCAAAACAATATATCACAAAGAAGCCTCAATTCTTGTCAACAGCCTCTTTTTTTACTATATCAGAGTTATCATTGCTGTCCTCAATCCCCTCCCCCATCATATATTTTTTTATCCCGTCCTCCAGGACATTCCTCAAGATCTTGCTGTCTTTCAGGACATCCTGGTCACTATCGGGCATGCGCCGTTTGATCCCTTGCTTCATCATTTTCTTGGGTGGATCTTCGTCTTCGCTGAGACCTTCCTTGATGTTGTTATTGTTGTTGTTGGTGGTGGTAGGAAAAGTCAGTTTTTCCAGCATGCTGCCGAACATCGTCAGTAGTCTTGAGCCTACCAGTCGGTGGAATTCTAATTTTTCTCTTTCCATTTCCAGCCTCTGTTTCTCGAGCTCGAGGTGCTCCTTTTGGACTTCGAATATGTTTTTCAGTAGTATGGATACATCTGGGAAATTGAAAAAAAAATCTTGATATACTACAATCAGATATTGACCCAACTAGCACAAAGTCATGAAATTACCATAATGACTTTTTATATCATCTAAAAGACAACATATTTGCAATGGTTCACGATCAAAAAGCTAATGTGCGATTGATACCATTATAAGAGCTTTAACGTTATTTTGATGTCTCAGCATAGATTTTTTGACCGTTCAATTAATAATTCTCGAGATGATGTCGTACTGTTGTTTGTATGTAAATAATTATTGTATGTGTCGTTCAGTAGAACTAGAATGCAGGCGTTGTGACTTCGTCGTAATGACCACAAGATATGTATCTGCCATGTGACCATTTTCCATTTTTGTTGAATATGTGTTCGATTTCATAACAAAAGTATTATGCCAAAGCAAAACAATAAGCGAACAAGCACATTTCGAAACATTCTGAAAGAATATGCAGAGGAATTACCAACGCAAATATTCAAAAATTAACAGTGAGAATGACAAATCAGCTAACTCCAGTGAGGATGTAAGATAGAAAAGATTCCAAAGTTGAAGAAAATTGTACAAGGAAAAAGTTTCCAAATTATACATACTGGGCAACATCGACAATTCACTGAAAGTCTAGATATCGCCATAGGGAGTGATTCTGAAAAGGATATAGAGAAGTGATGGCAAAGCTGATGGTGTAGTACTTGGAGAAATACGAGAGAAATATATTTCAACTTTCAAGAAAAATTCAAGAATTGGGTATTAGTTCACAATAAGATGTTTACAGAGATGGAAGCCATCATATTGTGCGATAATTTATAAATGTAAGTCAGTTCCAAGTTTACATCAGTTCAGAACAAAAATATAACAACATATAACCTCTATTTGCATCACACGAAGATGGAAGTTGTTATAATGTCGTTACATAGTTAGTGCAACTTAGTTTGACGTGACTATTCAGAGCGACTACATCACGACTCCTTTATCTCAGTTATTGGGATGTCTTCAAGACATTCCCAAATCATTCGATGATAGTACATATCGGAGTAATTAAAACTCTTCGATACACAAAGGATGGCATCCATTTCCTTTGTTAGAAAAAGTGTATAAAATTTCAGCAGCTATATTGCAACAAAAATATTTTAAACGAAAATCACACTACTATGGAATATAGGTGAATATCTTCTTGGAATACAATTGAGATGAACAATTGTATAATGATCACATTATTTTGACGATTCATGTGAAAAATTGACATTATATATTTTTCCAGACATGACATGACAAAATTACCATCGCCATTAACATTACCATCAGCATTATCTTCAAGGCACATGACTTTTGAGTGAGTTGAATCAAATTCTGTTCGTTAAAATGGAATTGTTGAGTCACACTATGGTCCCTCATAATTCAAACAATTTTTAGACAAAAATAATATTCAATTCCATCTTCATCATACATACCTACTGGCTGGCAAAATCAAAAAAATCACAGAATGTGACAGATGCTAATAAGCAGGTATACTATTCATTCCAAATATTTCGACTCAAAATCCTGCTGAAATTGCTGAGTATCAGAAGGTAGTGTGGTTTCAGTAAACTGTCATTATTTTAGAGGGGAAAGGAATTTAACATTCATTCTCGTTGTTAATTACATTATTTTCAGTGTCAGAAAATACCCGTTATTGAAATAATAAACGCTGAGAATAATATGGAGTATGAAGTAGAAGAGGTATTTGAAGAAGAAGCAGCATTGGGTAAATATATATCTAAATAAACCTGGAATGTCGTCTAATTGCATCATCATCAATGCCATATTACATAAATGTCCCAAGTATTCTTCATCACTCGAGCTGAATCGTCATCGTTAAATATCAAATTTCCAAAATGTATGTCAAGCAGGAGGCTAAATTATCTAGTTCAGATAAACGAGAAACTCAGACTGATACATTTCACCAGCCGATCAACTGCTGCTGGCTACTGATGAAAACCATGGAAACGTGTTCCGAATTACAGCACTGTATTTTTGATTTTATATTTTGGAACACAGATTTTCAGCAGAGTCAGTGGATCTACTGACGGTACTGACCAGTTGAATTCGGAATATAGCCAGAGTGACTATCATAATATGGCAGTCACTTGTAGACAGTATAGGTTATGGAAAGAAAACTGAATTATATATTATGACAATAATATCTTACAACTTTTGATATGATGAACGTATTGTAATACATTAGATATTCTGCTCATACCTTCATGCATAATGATATAATGACAACAAATGGCTACACAACGACGTACTAATAATATTCCAAAACAACTGTTCTGCGACTGGCTTATGTGAATCTGTCTTTATTAGCAAGTCATTACGACTACATTATGACGTCGCAAATGTGCCTCTTTTTATCGTATATAGGGTGTCCACTAAAAGGAGGTCAATCCATCAACCATATATTCCTTGAACAAAAACAATATGAGTTTCTAAATACCATTTTTCATTTTAGCCTTTCATATTCGATATACAGGGTGTCAAAGTTGGAAATTAAAAATTGTTTTCTTCTTATTACTCGCGTAAGATATTAATCTCAAAATTGGTACATTACTTCAGCACAAAGAGTTACATCGTATGAGGAAATTGAAACATAAAATAACTGTCATATATTCAAAATACTGGGGGTCAAGTACACACTTACCCCCATATTTTTTTGTACGTGCGCTAATGACTTCCTTTCTATTTCTCTTCAAGTGTTCAATCATTTTTGAGTATTTTTTATTTTCTGTAATATTTAGATAAAATTATTTGTTCTCAAGATAATTCGAAAAGTACTGGTTATGTTCACATCCCAGGTAGCACATCATATTGGCTGGAACCCGATTCCATATTGGGCCGATATAGATATATCGTACATGTGAAAAATAATATAGGTCCAATATGAGAGTATATTGGACATACAATATTGGAATGATAATATTGGTGGAATATTGGTTCAACCTGAGCTGAATATGGATTGTCAGCTACAATATTGGAGCAATATTGGTTGTAAAATTCGTTAACAATGTGTTGAAAAACATATCAATGAATGTTATATAATATTGTTTTGAAAATGTCGATACAACAACATCGTATACATATTGTTCCCGACATTTACAACCAATATTGCAATTTGAACATTCTCCCCATGTCGATTCTGAAGCGGTTATGCAACATTGTATATTCAAGTTGAACGGTATATCGGTTGAATATTGTTTTAACAATATCAGAAACATTATATCCACCCATCTTGATTGATATCATTTTATCTATATCATGCGGAAGATATCGTATACAATTCGCTTTTTACATTCATAACCAATATCGCGATTTGAATATTGTCTCCATGTTGATTCTGAAGCGGTTGTGCAATATTGTATATTTGAGTTCGACGGCATATTGGTTGAATATTGTTTCAACAATATTCGAAATATCATATTCACCTATCTTGATTAATATCATTCTATCCATATCATGCGGAAGATATCGCACACATATTGTTTCCAACAACTATAACCAATATCGCAATTCAAACATTCTCCCCATGTCGATTCTGAAGCGGATATACAATATTGTGTAATCGGATTCGACGGCAAATTGGATGAATATTGTTTCAACAATATTTGGAACATCGAATTTACCTATATTGATTGATATCATGCGGAAAATATCGTATACATATTGTTTCCAACAATCATAACCAATATCGCAATTTGAACATTCTCCCCATGTCGATTCTGAAGGGGTTTTCAATGATTCAAATATGAATATCAATAACGGCAATTCAATATATATCTTATATCGGACATAGAAGAGAAAAACAATATTTTATTTTCAAGTTCAATTGCATATCGGGTGAATAGTTTTCTAGCCATATTCAGAAAATAATATCATTTTATATTGGCTGATATGTGATTCACTATATTATGTGAGCAATATTGTTCACATATTGTTTTGAGAATACATATCGATATCGAAATTTCGATATTTATTCCATATTACGCACTCCCAAACCGATGTCGATAGATGGCGCTATAAATGATTGGTAACGTACTCCAATTGCCGATCAGACGAGAGAATATAAATATTGGCTCTAGACGATTGTAAAGTATTATAACCTGGAGTAGGGGTTAACCGTGATCAACAAGGCGGCTTCCTCAGGGCTAGGCCCTCCCATTGCACTCCTGCTGGGCTGACCTTTGTGATTATTCCTGATGCGAATAACTCGCAAATATTGGAATGAAAATATTCCACCAATATTTTGAAGACAATATAGCTACATAATGATCTTCAATAATGTACCAATATTTCCAACCAATATTGCACCAGTATTGTCAAATGTTTACTGTCCATTTATCAGCAATATTGATATCACATTTTGTGACCAATATAACTTCACGAATATTCCAGCAATATTGATATGAGAATATTCTACCAATATTTCTGAGACAACATACCTTCATGATGATTTTTAATGATTCACCGATATTTCCATATATTACACCAATATTGCCGAATGTCCACCATTAATTTCTCGCCAATATTGATATTACATTTTGTGTCCGATATAACTCTACGAATATCCAACCAATATTGATATGAGAATATTCTACCAACATTTGGAAACTGATATTGTACCAATATCGCCGAATGTTCACATTTTTTTTCTCGCCAATATTACTTTCACAATATTTTGCCGATATTTTCGTAATATTGCACCGATATTGTCCCAATATATGTGTGCTACTTGGGATACTATTAACTTCGTCGAAATTGGAAGAGGGCGTAACTCTCTACGTACGAAAAGGTAAATATGGAAATACCGGGTGCTCAGAGCGAATGTATAAAAATAATTTTCACAAAAAAAATGTGAGGACACATGTCGAATAAAATTTTTTGCCAATCGAACGGCGTGAAATGTTTTTTTCAGGCGGTCAAATAATAATTTTAGGTGGATGGTGGGGTCGATTGACGAGCCCACCCTTTCAAAGAATTAGTAAATTGATATATTTCGAGAACAGCAAATTTTTTAAAATTCTTTTAAAATCGGTTCGAGCGATTTTGGGAGGTGCGGAATTTTTTAAAAATTATTTTGAGCCTCCCTGCGTTTGGGATGTCGGGCGCGAACAAACGGGAAATCGAAAATCGAAAAAAATTAAAAACATATTTTCGGAAGTTTTTGGTGAAATTAGGATATCCATAATTTTAATAGCTGCTTGATGAAAGAAATAGCAGATCAGGATTGTCTGGGGATGTATGAAAGATTCTGTGTATAAGCCACATATTTTTCAAAGGCTAAGATTTTCTTTAATTAAAAAGGCTCGCATGTGTATTCAAAAAATTGGAGGTCATATCGAGCAATTCATTTAGACGTGTTGAATTTCAATTTTTTTTTGTAAAAATTATTTTTATATATTCGCTCTGAGCACCCCCATAAATAGGAGTATGTGAACATTATTACATTATTATTATTATTATTATAATGAGATTACCGTAAGCCGCATAGGCATCAAACAATAACCAGTACTTTTCGAATTATCTTAAAAACAAATAATTTTATCGAAATTTTACAAGTCACAAAAAATACTCAAAAATGATTGAACACTTGAAGAAAAATAGAAAGGAAGTCATTAGCGCACGTAAAAAAATAGGAGGGTAGGTGTGTACTTGACCCCCAGTATTTTGAATATTTGACAGTTATTTTCTGTTTTGTTTTCTTCACACGATCAAACTCTTTGTGCTGAAGTGATGTACCAATTTTGAGATTAATATCTAATTAAATACGCGAGTAATTAGAAAAAAACAGTTTTAAATTTCCAACTTCAAAACCCTGTATATGGAATATAAAGGGCTAAAATGAAAAATTGTATTCAGAAACTCATATTGTTTTTGTTTGAGGAATATATGGTTAATGGATTGACCTCCTTTGAGCGGACATCCTGTATATAGTACAAGACGTAAGTCACGGACTGAACCAGGCCTTGTAAATGTTCGTACAACCCATTAATAACCTATGTGTGCTAATTCGGGAGTTTATCAAGGTTTAATAATAACCCCCTTAAATCGTAAATCAATGAATTCCAAGAAAGCGGTAGGTACGCAACAATATATATAGAAACTGTCAAAAATTTTAACATTGGTAGTTTCTTTCGATATTTCTGGGAGTTTCTCTTCTCGTTTATAGAAAAATGAAATGTGTATAGGTGATAAATGTCAAGTGCAAATTGTTTTCAACACAGAAAATACAATGAGATCAATTCTCACCCAACCGGAATTAAAAAAAATTGAGAACCATATCATCAAATAATTGTAGAACACAAATAAGGTGTTAGCATTCTTGGAAACTGGAAGAGAACATTGCTTCAAGTTCAGTTGATATAGATAGAATATGATATTCACTAATAGAACCTGAGTGAGTATGAAACTGGGGAATTCAAGATTGATGAGGGCTAGCATTATCTTTATTGTCCACCAGAGAGCGCTACTGGTAAAACTGATGAATAATTTTTTCGTGTCATTCCTATGATACCTTCTTCTCCGTCAATGTGAGAATTGGTCGTAAAGTTCTACATTGAGAGTAAAAAAACGTAAGGCTTTCGATGACTTGAGGTTTTCAGTTTGACCAAAATTTTTGAATATTTGACTTTGATAAAATGTATATAATTATATACTTCCTTATACCAGAGCCAATTATCCTGTGTGGAAGTTATCTGTTTAATAAATAAAAAATACATACCTTCTTGTCCCATGCCTCCGTTCCCGATCCCATCCTTCTTGGAGTTCCCGTTGGCCTGATGGGCCTGGTTGGAAAGTCCGTTGAGAATGAGGAGCGGAAACGGCAACGTCGCACCGTTCGTGCCCGACTTGAGGGAGGTGGTGACGGGAATTTGCAGGCCGCTGCTGGGCTGGACAACCTGTAAATAGAGAAATATCGTTCGTTTCCTGAATTTCATAGAAAACGTCCCTCAAATAGAATGAAATCTCATATTTGTAGTTTGTTTTGTAGTTTCTGATCCTGATCGCCATAAACTACAGCAAAAAGCAGACTCGCTTCTGAACAATTCTGCGGATTACTACAGTAATAATCAAGTTTTATACAAAATATAAAATATCTTCGAAATCAATAATAATACTGACCTCGACTTCATCTAAATTCTTAGGAACGCTCATAGATTGTATCTTAACATGGGGGGATCAAATACAAATGGTTTTTAAAAAAATCAAAAAGCTTTCACATTTTGGCGACACTAAGAAATATTTTGAACGCAGATTCATTATCACAGGTTTACTATATATATGCATTTGATTATTCCACAATTTCATGAAGCATATCATAGTATGGGCAAAGTTTATTATTTTTAATTCTGTAAACTTTGGTATGAGGACAGGCAATCGGATATAACTAGAATTTTTGTTGCTCAAAAACAAATCATTTTATCAATCATACCGAAGTATTTCTCAATGTATGTTAGTCATCACTGTTTATTTATTTTTTCTACAAACGTCAAAAAATGACAAGGTTCGCGCATTGATAACAAATTGCGAAGTGACACTTTTTTTCAGTTTCCTACGTTACCATGATACCTTGCACATAACAATGCGCGAAGTAAAACAGTGCGCGAAGTACCTACTTCGCGCACTGGTATGTAAAATATATGAGATATTTATATTTCAACTTTATGGTCCCCAATCGAGCAAACATTCACGAAATCATTCATTTCTGAATGTTCACCAATAAATTTGTTTTGTCTCTTGGATCGCACGAAAGAAAATCCCTATTATGCTCGTGGAACATCGTGCGTACCGAGGAAGGATAGTGGGAGGCTTTTTAAGCCAGTTCAACACTATTTTCTATATCAAGCTAGGCATATTTTTACTTTAGAACTATATTTTTTGACGTTTGTAGAAAAAAAATTGTTTGCAACTCGAGCGCGAAATACTTTGGTCATCTCGACTATTTTTTTAACTCGGCTACGCCTCGTAAAAAAAATTAGATCTCGATCACCAAAGTAGCATTTCGCGCTCTAGATACAAAAATAACTATTTTCTACAAACGTCAAAAAATGGCAAGGTTCGCGCATTGATAACAAATTGCGAAGTGACACTTTTTTTCAGTTTCCTACGTCACCATGATACCTTGCACAAAACAATGCGCGAAGTACCTACTTCGCGCATTGTTATGTAAAATACCGGATGGTCCATTCAATACTATCTACTTCGGATATCTCCCAGAATTATTATTTTACAAAACATTTCCCAAACAGGTCGATTTCTATGTGGAGGGGGGCACCTTTTGACGTAAAATAGTTTTAATCTTCTCCTGAGTTAGTAAAACACGTGTCGAGGCGTTTTTAAAGAAAATGAGTACTCCTCGTCAATGTCCTTCACGTAAGTCCATTGGACATCCTTGGGACACTTTTTGTGGACCTTCTACGGACCATCAACTCAACTGGATGTCCGAATCAGTTATGCAAGATCTGGTCCTAGAGGGACCCAGGAAAATTCAAATTCAAGAATAATTCAATTGATATCCCTCAGCGTTGCCGATAGGTTGTCTTATGGATGCCCTAAGGATGTCCTCTGTAGTGCTTGATGAGGAATACTGTAGGATTTAGGTATTCGATAGTTGTCCCAGGGACATCCCTCAAGGACGTCCCTAGTTGGACGTCCACGGTACCGAATTCGAACGTCCTATGGACGTCCTGAATGTCCCGACAGGACGTCCTAAGGATATCCATGGGACAAAAGTGTGTTCGCAATCTATTGGCAGATAATATTTATTCTCAACAAGATGATGTGTCACTCCATTCCGTATCACAGGTGAGAAAATGGCTAACCCAAAATTTCCCAAACAAATAGATAGGTCGTGAAGGACCATTGAAATGGCCAACATGCTCGCCGGACATGGCACCCAATGATTTTTTTCTTTGGGGTCATCCGAAATCCGTTATTTATAAAACGGAATCTACTATGATCTGGGGACGATAAGTTGAGAAGAATTAGGGTTGAATGCCAGGCAATAACTAGAGGAACACCTCAAATGTGCGAAAGGAATTTAAAAATAGATTCTACCACTGTCTGGAAGTCAATGAAGTTAATTTTGAACATTTGTTGTGGATAACCATTCAATAATTCATTCCGTACATTCACTTACTCGCAATTGGAAAACATACCATTTGAACTCGAATATCTCGAGAACGACTTGTGGGAATTCAAAAAACTTTCCACTGCTAGTTTCAGAATTGAATTACCTTCGCAACGATGTATAACACGACCCTTATTTCCTATTTCGACCTGTTTCGACATTTTTTCGTAAAATAATAATTCTGGGAGATATAACGAGGGTGGATAGTCTTGAATGGACCACCCGGTATATGAGATTTTTATATTTCAACTTTATGGTTCTCAATCGAGCAAACATCCACGAAATCATTTATTCCTGAACGTTCAACAATAACTTTGTTTTATCTCTTGGAGCGCACGGAAGGAAATTCCTATTATGTTCTTGGAACATTGTGCGTACCTAGGGAGGATAGGGGGAGGCCTTTTAAGCTAGTTCAACACTATTTTTTATATCAAGCTAAGCATATTTCTTCTTTGGAACTAAATTTTTTTGCCGTTTATAGAAAAAATTTTGTTTGCAACTTGAGCGCGAAATACTTTGGTCATCCCACTATTTTTTTTTAAATCATGTCCCGATCACCAAACTAGCATTTCGCGCTCTAGATAAAAAAATTACAATTATTCATTACTTATTCAGATATCCCGTACCGGAACTGTCTGAAATAGTGAAGCTTTCAATCCGATAGATGGCAATTAGATATACTATTTCACTAATTTCGAGATACACGTTTATGATTGGTTGAAATATCTGTGTTGATGATCGAAAACATGATGTTTTCGTTTTTGTATTACGACTGTTGATTGGCTACTGGAAACCTTCATGACTAAGTTTTCATTTTTGTATTCCGCTTTCTTATTGGTAGTTTGATCAAATATAAAACGAAATGACATAGAAGAGATTAATATATGCAGCAGGCATAATATTTTCATATTCAGGGATAAATAGCACCCAACTTCAGACAAAATGATGATAGGCACTGAAATTCAATTTGTAAAGAAAATTTTAGTATGATCGGCATGTTGAACAAACATTTTCTATATCAACCTAACCTCTCACTACTAGACCTTGACACTAACGTTTAGAGACTGAACGCATCAAATATACCCAGTCAACTTGCGAATTTTTTCTTCTCATGTTCTGGTTCCCACGAAAAGGGATATCCTGTAATGTTCAGAGAACATCGTGAGAACCAAGGAAAGTAAGTCGCATAAAATACCTATTGTATTAAGGATTTCCCTTTGTGGATATGGACACCACATATTGTTAGCCTTGCGAGCTCCCCAACTCATATAATATCGAGAAGATTATATGAAGTGTACAGTGTGTCCAGTTTTCGATGATTTTGCATGATATCTCAGTTATCTTTGGAGATAGAACCTTGCGGTTTTCGCGGTCCTGTGCCACTTTTTTGTGAAACTCAAGATGGCCTTATCGGATGTTGCATAGGTGTTTCCGTTTATACAGGGCGATTTTGAAAATATATACTTTTTGAATCCCCTCTATATCTATGAAGTTTCTAAGCAAAAATGACAGATCAAAATCTTCTTCCATAGAGAGTTTTACGCAAAATCCAGTGAGGCACTCAACAATTTTTTTCGGGGTATGGTTTTGCAGATACAACTCAAACTTATGATTTTTCAAATAGAACACCCTGTATTTTCTTTCCTTCAAAATGATGAAAAATGACGAATGAATATAAAATTTTCAAAAATGCTCAAAAATCACTAAAACATTGAATTTTAATAGTGGACTATGGATTATTCATATAAAAAAGTTCCAAGTGAAGAAATATGTTTACAAATTTTTCTATGGGCAAGACCGAAAAATATCGACACTGATTTACTAACAAAACACAAAACTTAGGTACCTGATAGCAGTATAATAACTTATTCATTGCATTGTTCAAATTGATGTCCATTTTCCCTAACACACAATTGTCACACTTTCTCAATACGTCTTGATACAGTAAGAGGCATAACAATCTTGAAGAACTTCGTGCAACAACAGGCAGAGGCAGTTTCCCAGGAATTACAAAGACATAATATTTCAATAATTTCGAAAGTATCAGGACGTATTGAGAAGTATGTGAGCAAAATTGGACATCAATTTGAACAATTCAATGAATAAGTAACTGAATAATTCCGCAATTCAATTGTTTTAGTAAATATTTAATCAGGTGCTTATTCTAGATGAACTTTTTATTACTATATATTTGTTGCTATCAGGTATCTACGTTTTGTGTTGTGTTAGTTAATTAGTGTTGGTTTGTTTTTGTCAATTAATTAATCGCACAATCAGATATCATAATGAAAACAATTCACTGTGTATATATGTATAATGAAATCGACAAATCTTACAATAGTTTTACTGACCTTTTGTTGTACGATTGGTTTCGGCGCTATTCGGACGGGCTCGGGTTCTTCCGGTTTTTCTTTCGGAGTCGGTGGGGCAGGGGTGAGAGGTGGCATGTGACCGTCTTCTTCGAATTCGGCATCAGATCTGGCAAAAAATATTCAGGGTGATTCACATAACGCAACTTCTACTATACCAACTATACCAAGTTGCTTCCCATAGCCAACTTTTGAATTTTCGATGATTTTGATTAACACACCTAGAGCACGCGTTTTCAGTTATCAGAGTTTTTGATGAAAATGATGAGGTTTTTCGAGAAATTACTAGACTAAGAAAAGTTTCAGAATTGAATTGCCCACAAAACAAAGCAAAGATTTTCGAAATCCATCAAGGGTTAACGAAATTCTGTTGAATATTAATGGTGCGCCACCCGGTATACCCCCTTCACAAATTTCAATTAAACTCTAGTTACTGTCAAGTAACGCCCCAAATACATCCACAAAGTGTACCAAATTTGGTTGCTTTAAGTTCAAGAATAACGGAGATATTGATTTTTTTCAAAATTTATAACTTCACTTTCAAAGCCTATAACTCCTTAGGAAAGCAACTTGGTATAGAGGTCGTCTCAGATTCAATTAATCCAACTTTGACAATCGATGGATGATATTCGCTCGTTGTGTAATGAATAAAAACTAATTTTTGATATACTGGGTGGTGAGGATGAATTTTCCTTCACTATTGATTATTCGCGATAGAAAATAACACGCCGCCTCATCTAACGGCGCCAACTTGAACACTTCTGAGCGGTTTGTTTTGATGATATGACCAATCAGCACAAACAAAAAACAAATGTGAACCAATAAAAAACAAAGTAAACAGGCCGCTTTGACAGCTTTCAAGAACTTCGATAGGTGGCGTACGCTTATTTTCCATTGCGAATAATGTCCACGTTTATACCGTGTCTTGGTCAGCTGACTAATGACTATATTTTAACTAAATACTCTTGGTTAGTGTGTTGTAAAAACAATTAGTACTTCCAACTTCAAAATCCTGTATATGAAAAACGAAGCAAGTTAGGAGGACACATGTCCATATGAACTTTATTTCCTAAAATATCACAAGGAAGTTTGCGTAGTCCTTCAGTATAACACCCTGTATGCTATAAGTATCATATTATTCTGTTGTGGTTATATTTCATGACTTTCGCCTATTTTATTAAACGTTTGGTATTTACTACCGATTATTTTTTTTAGTAATATCATTATTTACACAAAAGCAGAAAGCTTGTCGAAAAGAAAATAAAGGTCACTATACTACTTCTACTGCTTCTACTACTAAGCCACAAGACTTGAAGAAAAATTTCGAGACAATTGCTTTTACACTGATAAACAGGAATATTACCAATAAATAATTGAGAATTTATGAATTGTTGAATAACTTATATTTCTGAAAATCCCGATAGTATTTCAACCGAGATTTCAACATATGGCGACTGTGTTTCGGTCTGCACCTACTCACGGAATCGTGAGGTCAGATTTTACTTCCTAAATTGAAAGGTATTTGAGTGATGAGTCTAAATGACAAATTAAAAAATCAGTCCAATCGCCTATTCAAGCAAATTACAACTATACAACGACGGAATGAAGTGGAATGAAATGTGGATTGATCTCCACAACAGATTCAGTAGCAATTGAATACATAGTGAGCATCAGCTGTAGCCTTCGAAGTCGATAGCAAAAAAAAAACTTACTCATTAACACTGTTGGTGGTGTAAGAGTCCATATCGTCGTTGATATCAATCTCCTCGTCCATCAACTCCTGCTTGATATCCTCGCATCTCGGCCCCTCAAAGATATTGTCCCTGTACAAGTCCTGTCTGGCGCTGTTCTTCTTGTTCAGTATCTCGTCCATGGCCTTATAGTGCGGCCAATCAGGATCCACCGTGCCTATCCCCACTCCCGATTGCACGCTCCGCTTAATCCTGTGGTAGAGGCATTTGAGGTTCCTCAATCTCGTTTTGATCTCGTCCGGGGTTCTGTAAAATCCACGATGTTGCATATTGGCCGCCAGCAACCTCATCACAGGGGCTTTGCGGTGCGTGAGGTACAGTTTGTTTTGTATTTGGGGACTACCCCACAGCTGAATGAGCAATTTGGTTTCGTCCTCGCGGAAATTTGTCGTTCGCCTCTTTTGCA
Organism: Phaedon cochleariae; assembly: GCA_918026855.4. Lineage (NCBI taxonomy): Eukaryota > Metazoa > Arthropoda > Insecta > Coleoptera > Chrysomelidae > Phaedon > Phaedon cochleariae. Next base: position 4,865,875 of record OU896719.1, on the reverse strand, counting down.
AGACGCGAGATGGCGTTTGCGAGTCCATTCTTTGCTGGGGAAGAATTATTTCGATTCAGTGACTGAAATAGTTGAAGACTATAGTTTTATATCTAGAGTTCCTCAATGTATAGGTCGCGTGCACGATGACCGACCGTGGAGGTGAAATATTGAAACACAACCTCACTTTTTCTTCGAAACAATGAAACACAACTTCACTTTTATTTGTCTACAGAGGAATCGAAGGACTGGAATAGTTTTTCACAAAATTTTGGCATACTAATCGTGTAGCAAGAGACAAAGGAATAGGATTATTCAGGAAATAGTAATCTCACATAGTTTTCATAATAATGTTTTGTCATTTCTTATTAGAATTCCTTCTGCCACTTCTGCAATAAAAGCTAATACAGGTAATAAATTGAAAATATCTATTACACACACGATCATATTTCGTCAGCATGTCAGACCAATCGTCCCGTTTGATTGCATGAATCCATCAATCAATCCTTCATCTTGAATTCTTTTAGAAACTTCACGAGTATTTCTATTTGAGGAATTCCAATGAGAAATGACAGAATTTCGAATTGAAAACTATATGTGAGTGACTATGATACTTTTAGATCACAATGTACCTACCTGAAAAATAATATTCATTCGTCTCTCGCTGCACTTGGTGCATTGTATAATATCACAATGTGATGGCATGCTCTAGAAATAATAAATAGTCGAAAAACACGATTCGTGATTCGTATGCCAAAATAATTGTGAAAAACTATTTCAATCCTTTGTAAACAAATAAGAAAAGTGAGGTTGTGTTTCAAAGTTTCACCTCCAGGGTCGGTTATCTGACAGATTGTGTACGGAACCCATATCTAGAAAACGGGCACTGACAAGCACTGACATAAACACAAAAAGATGGATGAAAAGAGCGGGACCTGACATGAATAATGTAGGTATGTACGTGACATAAATTTCAATGGTTTGGCAATCTTAGAACAAATAGGGAGAATTAGATGCGAGTTCGTCTTGTTTCCAATATACCAACTCTATGAATCAATTTACTTCATTCGCGTTTACTTAAAATACACGGAAAAAGAGGAATCGTTAAATCAAGCAAAACTTATCTCAATTAAGCGAATCAAAATGTCAGATACAGTGTGACCCACTACCCACTTCTAATGGAACCACCCACCCCTGTATCATACGTACTCGTTGGGTAAGGATCCTGAAATTTGCTGGAGCGAGAGATATACCAAAAATGCACTCTATGACCAAGTGGGGTCATCTTCAGTGATATACACTGCTCGCCAACAGCCATGAAGTTACCCCAATTTCCGGAAAATGATATTAGGAGTCAAAATAGGTCGAAAATCACTTCAGATTCGGAATCAGGACGCCCAATTCACTAACTGTTCATATTTTTCCTGGAAAATTTCTAGTTCTGGAAAATTAGATTTTTTCGCACTTTTTTCGGAAGCACCCCCGTATTTTACGTAATTGACTTCATCGTTGGACTTTCTCTTCCTCCTGCAGATTTCAGAACCCTACCTCAATAATTACGTGAGATACGGGGGTGCTTCCATGAGAAGTGAGACAAAATTTAATTTTTCTGAACTGAAAATTTTCTAGGAAAACTATGAATAGTCAGTAACTTGGGCGTCCTGATTCCGAATCCGACGTGATTTTCAACCTATTTTGACTCCTAATATCATTTTCCGGAAATTGGGGTGGTTTCATGGCTGTTGGCGAGCAGTGTATATCACTGAAGATGACCCCACTTGGTCATAGAGTTCATTTTTGGTATATCTCTCGCTCCAGCAGATTTCAGGATCCTTACCCAACGATTACGTAAGATACAGGGGTGGTTCCATTAGAAGTGGGTCACAACGTACTGTATGTACGACAAAATATATACTCTTGAGATGAGTGAATGCATATCATGTTTCAGAGCGACTTCAGAGTTTGAAAAAAGAGAATGTTTGTTGCATGAACTGTGAAAGATTCTATTAAAATATGAACGAAGCCATGAATTGCTCTGATGAAAGAGATATTGAATTAGCCCAAACGATTATTTTTTGAAACTTTGGTTGATTCAGTGTAATTATTCGTTGGTCCAATGAAATATTTCGCTGGATCAAGGAAACTATATTTCAATTCGACGAATTCTTCTTATGAACCAAATTCAGTATTGATTCGAGAATTTATAAATATTTCCCATCAATTTAATACAAAACTAGGAAAACTATAGTGGTCTTCAAGCATGCATAGATTTTCAGTTCCACTATATATACTCTTCAGCTGGTGCAAGTTTATTTCGATTTGGTTAGCATCTTAGGTTCGATTAATCCTGTGGTAGAGGCATTTCAGGTTCCCCGAACGCGTTTTGGGGTTATATTGCATCTACGAGGTTGAAAATTGGTTGCCAGCAACCTCATCATAGGGGCTTTGCGGTGCGTGAGGAACAGTTCGTTTTGTATTTGGGGACTACCCCATAGCTGAATGAGCAATTTGGTTTCGTCCTCTCGGAAATCTGTATCGTTGAATCAAGCAACATTCATCTCGATTAAGCGGGTTAAAATGTCAGATATGTACGACAAAATATACTCTTGAGATGAGTGAATTCATTTATCATGTTTCAGAGCCACTTTAGAGCTTGAAAAAAGTGGATGATTCTTGCATGAACTGTGGATTCCATCCAAACAAACAAAGCCATGAATTGTTCTAATGAAAAAGATATCGAATTAGTCTCGGAATTAGTCCAATCGATTATTCTTCAGACTTTGCTTGATTCAGTATTTCGCTGGATCAAGAAAACTATATTTCGATTTGACAAATTGCTGTGATGAACCAAATTTAGTATGGATTCGGGAATTCATAAATATTTTCTGTCAATATAATACAAAACTAGGATAACTATAGAGATCTTCTAGTATAGACCTTCAGTCTACAACTACTCTTCAGCTGGTGCAAGTTTATTTCGATTTGGTTAGCATCTTAGGTTCGATTGATCCTGTAGTCGAGGCATTTGAGGTTCCTCAAACGCGTTTTGGGGATATCATTGGTTGCCAGCAACCTCATCACAGGGGCTTTGCGGTGCGTGAGGTACAGTTTGTTTCGTATTTGGGGACTACCCCACAGCTGAATGAGCAATTTGGTTTCGTCCTCGCGGAAATTTGTCGTTCGCCTCTTTTGCAAGACTCGTGATGGCGTTTGCGAGTCCATTCTTTGCTGGGGAAGAATTATTTCGATTCAGTGACTGAATTAGTTGAAGACTATAGTTTTATATCTAGAGTTCCTCAAAGTATTGACACTATTTGCGGTTATTGTATTTATATAGGTTGCGTGCACGATGATCGACCCTGGAGGTAAAATATTGAAACACAACCTGACTTCACGGTGAACATTGAAACACAACCTCACCTTTTTATTTATCTACAGAGGAATCAAAGGATTAAAATAGTTTTTCACAATACTTTGGCATACGAATCGTGTTTTTTGCGCTATTCATTAATTCAAGCATGCCTTCTCATTGTGCTGTTTTACAATACACGAAAAATGCAGCGAGAGACAAAGGAATATGATTCAGGTGAATAGTGATCTCACATAATTTTCATTATAACGTTTTTTTATTTCTTTTCTCTCTCACTCACATATAGTTTTTATTTCGAAATTTGGTAAATTCTCAGATTTCTCATCGGAATTCCTTCTGTAATAGGAGCTAATAGAAATAATCGTGAAATTTCTAAATATGATCGCCGTGTGTGTTGTAGACATTTCCAATCTATTAGCAGTATTAGCTTAAGGAATTTTAATAAGAAATAAAAAAACGTTATAATGAAAATTATGTGAGATCACTATTCACCTGAATAATATTCCTTTGTCTCTCGCAGCATTTTTTGCGCATTGTACAACAGCACAATGTGATGGCATGCGCAAATTAATGAATAGCCCAAAAACACGATTCGTTTGCGAAGATGATTGTGAAAAACTATTCCGATCATTTGTAAACAAATGAAAAAAATGAGGTTGTGTTTCAATGTTGTTCCTCCAGGGTCGGTCATCTGACAGTTCTTGCACGCAACCCATATACAAGAACGTCAAAACACAAGTGTCAAATACATTGAGGAACTCTAGATAAAACCATGAATCAGTGTGAAACCAGCCACGACTTCGCCAAATATTCAAGGCGCGCGACATACCACCAATGGTCGTTTATTATTAATTTATATTCATGGCTGGCCATGAAATTACTAAAACCTCCAATATTTGTCCGTGCATGAAACTATTTTCCATCAATGTATTTCTCTAAAGGTCTATATACAACACACACGACATAACTTTTTCAAAATACACGTGGATGGGAGTTTTTTTCTATGAATGTATTCCTCTGATGGATTTTGAAAAAGCTATGATTGTTTTTCGAAATTCTGAAAAAGGGGACCTGTGGGGTTAATTCTTGCCCGACAAAATATTGTGAGATATACATATTATTGAGTACCATCAGAGGAATACATTCATAGAAATAAACTCCCATCCTCGTGAATTTTGAAAAAATTATGATTTTTTTAGAAATTCCGAAAAAGGGGGCCTGTGGGGTTAATTCTTGTCCGACAAAATATTGTGAGATATACAGATTATCATAGACCCTCAGAAAAAATCATTGATGTAAAATAGTTTCATCCATGGACATATTTTGGAGGTTTAAGTAATTTCATGGCCAGCCATGAATATAAATTGATAATGAACGACCATTGGTGGTATGGCGCGCGCCTTGAATATTAGGCGAAGTCGTGGCTGGAACTATCGTGGCTGGTTTCACACTGATTCTCCCTCGGTATTTCCATTAGACAAATTGTTTTGTTGAACCAAATTCAGTTTTAATTCGGTTTCTGAAATTGAACTTCAATGGAATAAAAACTATATAAACTAGGAAACTACCCTAACAACAGGAGTACATCCTAGGGACTTCCCAGGGACGTCCCTAATTTCAAATAAGGACATCCCAGGGATATCTTTTCTGGGACAAAGTACATACTAGGGACGTCCCAGGGACATCCGCTTTCAGACAAAAAGGACATCCAAGGGATGTCCCTCCTGGTACGTCCCTGGGATGTACCGAGTACAAAGAAGGGATATCCCTAGGACGTCCCAAGGATATCCCAGGGACATCCCTTCGACAAAAGAAAAAAAAATGTAGGTCTAGTTGGGATTGAACCCGGGACCTTCAGCTTATCAGGCACGCACCTTACTCCATTGGCTAATATGCCTTCTGAAGATTCATGTATTGAACAGATTTATAAACAGGACAACTACAGAAACCTGCATAATGAAACTGTTAGGATTCGGGTATAATTATTATCATTCTTGGGTGTTTGAAAATGAGGGGCATTATGCATTTACGATCTCTGTTTGCGAAAAATGGTCATTTCTTGAGAAGTTTTGAGACTATATTCTTTATTTTCATCACAATTATTTTCCGGAAGAAATACATTTTCGAACAAATTCGACTCAATATTTTGATGATATTGAATGACTCCCTGATGTGAAGAATGGATATCAGATATTCCAGGGACACGAATGGGATAACCTAGGGATGTACCGGGTGGGATGTCCACTTGACAACTACTGGCGGGACATCCCCTGGATGTCCCAATCATTTCCTTGTACCGCGGGACAAAAAAGGGACGCACCTAGGACATCCTTGTGTTGTTAGGGTATAGTCGACTTCTAGCATAGATCTCTAGTCTTCACGTCATCACTTCCAGCTCATATTTCAAACACGAAGTATCAGGCTTCAGGCTTCACAAGAGTCTCGAGATCATACCCGTGTGTTCACCGAACACGCTCGATCGTTACCTAAGCGGTGGGGAGACCAAGACGTAAGCATGACGTAAGACGTAATCAGGCAGTCATGAATGATGAATGTCATGATACAATGAGTGGGCAGGCAGCTTCTCTCATGCTGTCTTTGTTTTTGTAGTACGGGGTGAGCCACCAACAGTTTTCTTGATCACATCTCAACATTTTTTTTTTTTTCGAATAAATAAGAAACATTTAATAGGCATCAAGTGATCTACTGCGACCTATCAGATAATGAAAGCGATGATTTGATTTGCAATAATTCGCTATGTCCGAGGCTATGTCACGACGAGTCCTACATGTAAATAGCGAACCACTCATCGAAAATCATGAAACTATATGTACATATTATATGCTTATGTTTTGTTGGCGAGGACGCTCGTTTTTATTCAAATTATTTTCGATAATGTTCATCTGCTTCACTAGAAATTATTATTAGTAGTTATGTAGTACTTAGTAGTATAGTATAGTAGCAGCTTTGTTATTCAAAATGGAACACCTTGTATTTTATTACATTTTTCGATTCTTCTAATTGAGCTATGATTTCGTTGATCAAGCTCAAGGTATACCTATACGTAGAATGTGAAAAATCGAGATTTTTTTTGTATCGAAACTATACAATACCTATATTGATTTGTCAAAATGGCTTACATGTGTCCCTATCCTAACATTCTATTTACTATCTACTGATGTCATTTAATTGAAACAAATACAGGGTGGATCAGATTTCAGAATTAAATAAAAGAAGTACTAGTATGCCTACTAAAAAAATATATATATTTGAAATAAACAAAACAAATATATCACATAAAAGAATACACTCTAATATTCAACATAAAATAAAATTCAATCCCACTGGATGTATTTAAAAATATAAACAGTGTGCATGTCACTTCTATAATGGAATATCAACCCGTATATCTAACGTAACTGTTCAATTTTAAGGAGCGATAGATATATATATACCAACTATGACCAAAGTGGGGTAATCTTCAGTGAAAAACACTGCTCTGGTCATGGACCCACCAACATTTCCGGAAAATGATATTAGGAGGCAAGATTAAAATCACTTCGGATTCGAAATCAGGACGTAACCCTGTACCTCGAAAACGAAGCAAGTTTAGGACACATGTTTATATGACCTTTATTCATCATATTATATCACAAGGAATCATCCCTTGAATTATATCGGTGTTATTTAGATACACTCTGTATAGATCATTCTTCATCCCAACATTTTTCCCATAGCGAAGTTCAGCAAATACCGATGGCGAGAGCACTATGTTTATTGATTTGATTTCTACCTATAATATATGTAAAACAAGAAGGCACAACTACTAGTGTTCCGTTTCGAAGTACATTAAATTGACAAATTTGACTCCAAAATAATTCAGGCACGCGCCAATATTCATAACGTAGTTACTGCTGCCCGTTTACGTTTCCCCACCGCTTAGGGAACGATCGGGCGTGTTCGGTGAACACACGGGTATGATCTCGAGACTCTTGTTCAGGCTTCACGTATATAATGAATTCGAGGCAGGCATATACGAGGCGAAATGATAGCCATCTAGAGCCGAAAATTTAACTTGATGTAGAATGAACAAAATATTTCATTGATATTACATATTTCGTTGCTCTATTCAAGAACAGTAGAGAGTTTACCAAATGATCCGTTCGAAGTTGTATCGGTGGTAACGGTTCATTCCTATACATCAGAATGATTAAGGATGTAGATATATATATTCTCATGAAAACGATCATTGTTTGATCAAATAAAATATAGTTGAATCAACATCGACATTATTTTGCATCGACATAATTTGTTTTAGAGAAAACCATGCATATATATTTTGTTGATGGAATTGACATAATACACTGTTGATTCAATTAGACTACATTCTTGATTTGAACAAGCTGCTTCCATGAAATAATCATGTATATATACAGTATGTCCAAGAACTCCAAGATAAGGTTGAACAACATGGGGATCTCGAAAACGGTAGGAGATACGAAGTCGGTTGAATTGGGACAAAGTTGTGCATTCGGAGGCTCATATCAAGAGCTTTCGAAAATTTTCAAAATTATTTTTAGTTTTTTAGTTATATCAAAAAAAGTGAATTTTTGGAATATCTATTTTATTCTTTTTCTCCGTTATTATTAGAGATACAGAAAAACCTCGAGAAAAACTGAGAATACTTTTTCATAGCAACTTTTGATGACGTTCAACGTGGTGATACCAATTTTTCTATGCAACGTTTTGTATTCGTAGAACCATCATCTACTTTTGTTTTTCAAATACGGTTCTGATAATTTTTTCACAGATTCTGGAAGGTTTTTTTATTTTGAATTCAACCATGTATCAAACAAGGTGGTTTATTTGTGTTTCGACCTATTTTTAGCCATCATCAATGTTTTTTCGAAATTACAAACACTTATTTTGAAGGAAAATTAGTCAACACACTAATACCCCATCAACTTGTTTCAATCAACAACTCATTTCATTTTGCGGAAACAAAAACTCTATCAATACAAATTCAAAATATGTCAAGCGCTAAAACCAGGCGATGACGAAAGGTGCAGGACATTCTGTGAGTGGTATACCAGGAAATTTAAAAATATTGCAGATTTACCGTGAACAATCATCTGGACTGATGAAAGCATGGTCACTAATTATGGTATCATCGATAGAAAAAAATACACATTATTGTTCACGAGAAAATGAAAATTTATACATTACAGCGAGACACCAACACCGTTTCGGCTTTAATATGTGGGTTGCAATATTTGGTACACGAATTATTGGTCCTTTTATTCACCATGAAACACAGACTTCCTAACGTTATAGAAATTTGCTTGAGAATCATCTTGAGGAAGCTCTGGATAATTGACCGATTCCGGAAGTTCAGAACTGTTGGTTTCAACAAGATGACGCTCCGGTACATAATTCCAGAGAAGTTCGTGAGTTTTTATCCAGAAAAATGGATTGATACTCATCTTACTGCAGTCCCTTGGCCGGCGGCGACCTAACCTAACCTAACCTGATTTGACACAGCTGAATTTTATTTAGGGGATATATCAAAAACTTTGAACACGCTCATAGCCGAGCTCATAGCTTTTATGATGAAGAAGAACTAAGGAACAGTGTCATCGAAGCATTCAATAGAATAACCCCAGAAATGCTATGTGCGAGAAGAGGATATCTTTGTTCAGAAAATAACGGTTACCATTTTGAACACTTGTTATGAATGTTTCTGAAGGTATTGTCAAAATCAAGTTTTTGAAGTAATTCGTGTAAGAATTCATCAACAATTTTAAGCGCTGCATTGAATGATGTAATGAAATAGTTTTTATTCACTTTTCAGTATTGGATAACTAATCCATCAATGTTTGACACTAACTGATCAGAAAGAAATGGAACTGATGGCACTTTTCCTTTGGAAGTTCGAAAAAACATTGATGATGGATAGATATAGGTCGAAACATATTCGAATCACCTTGTATAATACATGATTGAATTCAGAATAAATAAAACCTTTCAGAATCTGTGAAAAAAATATCAGAGCCGTATTTAAAAAACAAAAGTTGATGATGGTTCTACGGATACGAAACGTTGCATAAAAAAATCTGTATAACCACGTTAAACGTCATCAAAAGTTGCTATGGAAAAGTATTTCCAGTTTTGCTGTAGGTATCTCTAATAATAACGGAGAAAAAAATGAAATAGATATTCCTAAAATTCACTTTTTTCGATATATATAACTAAAAAACTAAAAATAATTTTGAAAATTTCCAAGGCTCTTGACATGATAGCCTCCAAATGCGCAACTTTTTCCCCATTTAATAACCGACTTCGTATCCCCTACCCCGTTTGCGAGATCCCCATGCTGTTCAACCTTATCTTGGACAGACTGTATATCTCGAGGTATATCTGCTTGATTCAACAAAAAATTGCTCAGTACGTCCAACAAAAATAATTCAAGCCTAAACAATTTGTTGATGCAACAAAACTTTTTTTTCCGTGTAGTAGCAAACATTAACATTAACACTAGAAAGTTGAAAGTTGGCCAAGTTGCATATTATGATAGTTCAAGCTCGAGTTCAAGTTTAGTTTTATTAATTTCTCTGCATAAAATTCCATATGTTACCAACAAGAGGTTCAACTTTTTAGTTAGAGTTGAAGTATAAATAATAATGTAAGTTGGAGTTTATTGTAAATTTGTCATATGGCATTTTCGTTTATGATAATCAGTCAACGGAGTTTCCTAAGTATAAAGACAGGGTTCTGCGAGTTGAAATCCCACACACTGTATATATATATATATGAATTACACGGACATATGCGAGGAAAGTATTTTGTTGCAATAACGTTCAATACAAGATTGACATGGAACTTAAATCACCCTGTAGAAATTTGCTGCTAAACCACACGCTATCATCCCAAATAGGTAACCCTTTTCGATGCAAATAATCTGTCAACATTGTCAACAAACAACGTGCGCATAGCATACTGCCTCTGATAGTCCGATATTGATTAAAATTCCCCTCTCCGACACGAACGTATCACGAATCACGAGCACAAATTCGATACTCCGTAATCTCTGGCATAGGAATAACACCTAATCTATTCATCAAAAACTGTCTCTAGATTTCTCATTCATTAGTTCGATCGTTCATTTAAAATTAAACAATGATTCCATTTGGCAAAAACGATGTTAATGATCAATATTCAAGTTTATCTAGCTCTGCAATGAAACTGTACTCACCCTGAGTCTGGAAATGGTGGCTTAAGTATCTAAACAGCCTTGAGAAAACAACGAAACCAATCACCAAAAACCGGCCTACTAGATAACGCAGCCGTTTTATCTACGACTGTGAGAAAAATCGAACGCAGATAAAAACATAAGTAGGCTGTGACAGAGCTGAGCGAACTATATCGGGGTGCACATACCAGGGGTGCTGAACTACCCTACTGAATCGGTGATCGATGCGCTCGCACAAGCGCAAATTTCCCGCGCGCTTAAGTATACGGGGGGTTCAGGGTGCAGGAGGGGTGTGTGCTGTACGTACAGGGTGATTGTTTATATTTAACTCAATAGCTATCTCAATTAATAGGTACCTATTGATCCTACAGAAATGTTCATATGAGCAAAAAGTGATGTAATCTTCTGTAGTAGTCCAAGCTCAAAGTGGAGTGGAATGATCAATAGAGAAAAAACCCAAAGTCGTCTCCACAATTTTTAATGTATAATCAGGCAGTCAATCCTGCTCCATTAAGGTTGATACATGTTTCGGCCATTCAAATGGTCATCTTCAGTCAAAAGAATATAACAAAGTGTATCTACAATAAAAAACCAAACATGATTTTATATAAGAAAAATTGAAAATGGAAAAGACAGCAGTTGTAAATTCAAATTGAATTGATTAACAAATTTCAGTTAGATCAAAGAGCAACAGTGATTTTTATGAGTATACAATGATAATTGATCAATAATTGAGAATAAAAGTGAAAAACAAATTTTTTTTTTTATCAAATCAAAATTATGAAAAACAAAATGGAGAATCATAGATAAGAAGGTTGTACTCACGTGGAAATTACTTCAATGCATCGTGAAGGCGAAAAAATTTATTATTTGAATGAATGTTTATAGGCATTCAGAATCTAGTACCAAAATGGGGCGACTTGAAATTAGGGGGAGATTTGAATTATCCGTGATCGCTTGACCTCAACCACATGTTATATTTTTATCAACACTAAAATCTGGACATATTTCGTATGATATGTAGCAATCTATTATAAAAATCATTTTCAGTCGATCGCACCCCTGATGATAAAGGTTTGCGTGCCAAAAATTCTGTTAAAATGTAAAAATGTCCACTTCTTGTTTTCGTTATGTAACTACTTCCAGTTAAGTAGATCTTTACGGACGAGAATTTCTTCTTTTTCATTGCCAATATACAGGGTGATTCACATAAGAACCGACATAGAGCAGGGGCGTGTAGGGGGTCCCAAAATATGGCAATTTAACGCAACTTACCTCTATACCAAGTTGCTTCCTTAAGGAGTTATAGGCTTTGATAGTGAAGTTCTCCGTTATTCTTGAACTTAAAGCAACCAAATTTGGTACACTTTGTGAATGTACTTAAGGCGTTACTTGACAGTAACTAGACTTCAATTGAAATTTGAAAAGGGTCTATACCGGGTGGCGCACCATTAATATTCAACAGAAATTTTTTAACCCTTGATGGATTTCAAAAATCTTTGCTTTGTTTTGTTGGCAATTCAATTCTAAAACTTTTCTTAGTCTAGTAATTTCTCGGAAAACCTCATCATTTTCATCAAAAACTCGAATAACTGATTACGCGCGCTCTAGGTGTGTTATTTAAAATCATTGAAAATTGAAAAGTTGACTATGAAAATAAACGTACAACAAAAAAGTAGGTCATTAATTGTGAACAGTAGAAATTGGCTGGCAAATTATTATCTAGATACGTAACAAAATACGTAAAGTATAAGTACAGATACTGAAATGTGGAAAACTGGGATTAACAACTTACCAAAATAAACACAAAAAACTTAAACAACAACCAGAACAAACAATTGTTTATCGATAAATTACTTAATTGAACAACTTACTTTCTTCATTGTCAAGTTTGACGTTTATTTTCATAGCCAACTTTCGAATTTTCGATGATTTTAAATAACACACCTAGAGCACGTGTTTTCAGTTATTCCAGTTTTTGATGAGGTTTTTCGAGAAATTATTAGACTAAGAAAAGTTTTAGAATTGAATTGCCCACAAAACGAAGCGAAGATTTTCAAAGTCCATCAAGGGTTAACAAAATTCTGTAGAATATATTGATTGTCTTTATTACCCCAAGAAACATTATTGTTTATAATAGGGATATATACAACAAAACATACATATTATAAAACATAATAAATCGAAACAATAATAATTGCACAATTATTGTTTTTCCTAAATAAAAAAAAAAAGAATTATAATAAACTTTCAACTCATTAGGTAAGGAGTTATACAAAATTATTCCATTATGGAATATTGATTGTTTACCAAAATTTGACTTATAATTATTTGCTATCAATAAATTGAATTGCCTTGTTTCATGGGCGTGAATCGTATTAACTTCATTAAAATTCAAATTCGATATTATCAATAATTCCTTCCTGACAAAATGAATAAAACAACAAATTTTGAGTTTAATATTAATGGTATGCCACCCGGTATACCCCCTTTACAAATTTCAAATAAACTCTAGTTACTGTCAAGTAACGCCCTAAATACCTCCACAAAGTGTACCAAATTTGGTTGCTTTAAGTTCAAGAATAACGGAGATATTGATTTTTTTCAAAATTTATAACTTCACTTTCAAAGCCTATAACTCCTCAGGGAAGCAACTTGGTATAGAGGTAAGTTGCGTTAAATTGCCATATTTTGGGACCCCCTACATGCCCCTGCTCCATGTCGGTCCTTATGTGAATCACCCTGTATATTCTAGTGCAATATCCTAATATTTTCTCGTTATCCAGTGGCGAACCATTTAATTTTTTGTACATTTCTGGGGCGACTTGAAATATGGTACGAGCTTCATAAAAAAAACCTAGGATGCAGAAGTATCAGAATTATAGTCGAAAGTCTCTGCATTTGGCTGTTACAGCTTACAGGAGATGAGATGGAAGCCTAATGGCAAAGCAGATCGCTTTGGAATTCCCGTGACAATCATTGGCAATAATCTGAAACAATGATATTTTATACTTTATATCAGGTATTTTTTTAACTGGCAACACTGAATTCTTTTTTCGATTTTCTTCATTTTATGTTGCCTTTATATGGGACTATAACTTGAGAATTAGTCCAAGAATTGAAGATTTTTCAGAGTGGGGCGACTTATTGAAAGATCAACTTTGATCTTTTTTCACAAAAATGGACAAGCATTGACTTTTGTCGATGCCTACCATATTTTCCTTTTGGTCCAAAGTAATGTTTTATGATTTCTATATATGCACTCAACTGAAATCGAAGGTTCAGAGCCAATAATCTGACGAAAACATTGCCCGGTTTTTCGGTACTAGAAACTGCAAAAAAGCAGGTAAACCTCAAAATTTTGCATGAGCTGGTATTTTTTCAATGGAACACCCTGTATTTTATTCTCCTAATCGTTAGAAGAATTTCTTCTGATTTCAAATATACTTAAAGTGTGATAAACTTTGAAACAAAAATCGGTTTTTATGAATATCTCAAATATCCTTCCACCGATTGCATCGAAATTTGGCAATGTGGTCAAGGGCGTCGCCAGAGAGGGGCAGGGTGGGGCAGCTGCCCCCCCTACGATTAACGCTCACCAGTCACCCTGCTATCATTGAAACGACTATTTCATTCATTACATAATCTGACCAATCACAAGCCAGAGAAAACGTGTGCTTATCGCGAAAACTAGATGTTTTCAACGATGTAATGGATAGCGAAGCGAAGTCTGTCAATTTGGCAAAAAATAATGACTGTACTTGTCAGAATGAATCATTCATTCAAAATAAATGCTTCTTTGCTTCGTGAACGTGAAATAGTCTCCACTCTATTCTGAATATATTCTCATAATTCTTCATTTCCTTGTCAAATCTATTGTGTTGCCGTACAGCCCTACCTTTCGTCCTGACTCGTGGTGTTGCTCAGCAACACAATTTCGTGAACGATGAGGCGACAGAATTATCTCGAATATTAAGAATATCGTGATATTACTTATGATAACGCTCACTTTGAGCAAAGAACTTCCGAAAGTATATTTTTCTCCTGAAGTTGAGAAGGCTCTGAAGATCCTTGTTGCCTTTACCTTGTAAGATTTGTACAGTTGAAAGGTCATTTAGTAGCCTTAGGAGAATCAAAACCTGGTTGAGGAGCACCATGTATGATGCTCGACTCAATGGCCTCGCAATGATGAGTATACACAGGCAACATATTTTCCAAAAAATTGAACGATTTCGTCAAAAAGTGACCAACGAATTCCCAAAGAACCCTTGAAGATTATTTTTCAACTGATTTACTGTATAGATTTTTTTCTGTTTTTTGATTTTCTCATTAAACTCTTTCTATTTGATTTTTCTCTTCAGTTTTTTTATGGTGCCCCCCCCTTATTTTTTCCGCTGGCGACGCCCTTGAATGTGGGGCTGATTTAGCCATAAATGATTTGGAATTGTGAAATCCAGTGGTGTCCATGGGGCACCCTACCGAGTATTATTGTCAATAAAATGTGCGCCACAGATTTTTTTGAATTCTTCATCTCCATATCCTATTGACTAACTAATAATTCAATATATTTTGGTCTTCTGAATTGTTTTGATATCTTGCTTCGTTTCCGTGAAAAAAAATCCAATTTATTGTATAGATTTTCCTTAAAAAAAGAGTTGAAAATAAATGTGTGATCCATGTCTATAGACATAGAATATGAATGAAGATTAATTTTCTTCATATATTTTACAATACATGTCTGACACACTTCGTATTATTGAAAACTACGCCCTCCTGGACCGAGAATACATAGTTCTCAATATTATTCAGAGTGTAGAGTGGGTCAAACATATGTATCATGAAATATTCGA
The DNA here is from genome assembly GCA_918026855.4 of Phaedon cochleariae. Classification (NCBI taxonomy): domain Eukaryota; kingdom Metazoa; phylum Arthropoda; class Insecta; order Coleoptera; family Chrysomelidae; genus Phaedon; species Phaedon cochleariae. Next base: position 4,850,427 of record OU896719.1, on the reverse strand, counting down.
AGAAAATGAATCTTCATTCTTATTCTATGTCTATAGACATGGATCGAGCGCATTTATTTTTACCCCAGTTTTTGAAGGAATTTTTTAGCACAAAGTTCTGCAATAAATTGGTTTTTTTTTCAAGGAAATGAAGCAGATTTTCAAAATAATTCAGGAAACCAAAATGTTTTTTTTTTCAGATGGCCAATAGGTAATGAAGATGGATAATTCAAAAAAATCAGTGGCGTACATTCAATGGACAATAATATTCGGTGAGTTGCTTTCGGAAACGCTACTGGATTTCATAATTATAATAATTGAACTATGACTATATCCGCCCCTCATCACGAAAAATATAATCGCCAAGTTTCACGTAGAATCGGTGGAAGGGCATATTATGAGATATTCTAAGATTTTTTTTACATATATACATATATAAAATGTCGAGTAAAATGAATTTCTTATTTAATTTTTTGAGCATTATTTCTGGACAACACCCTGTATATACTTTTGTGATGTTATCTTTTTCAGTATTCGAAAAATGTAGATTCTAAGGCAGGTGTATAATGCAACATTGTCATCTGGCGTTCAAGACCTGCCTTGGGATGTACACCAAAAAATCTATATTTTTGAAAAACGCAATAAAGTATTATACAGGGTAGTTCAGGTTTTGAGGCACTTATATAAACATAAACATTAGTCGTTCAGTAGCGGAGCTACAGGGGGTCAAAGTTTCATTATTTTTCTTCTATGTATTGAAATATCTCGCTTACTTTTCAAGATATTATTTTGAAATTTGGTGTGGTCAATACTTCCTAGAAGATCATCATTTCAAGTCATATGAAGAGTTTCAAAATTCACAGGGTGATACGTTTTTGGGGGTATAGGCTTCTTTATCTCCCTCAAAATTTTTCTTAGTACGAGTCTGGCATCTTCCAGTGATCAAATTGTGTGTATCGTTCAATTTAGAGGCTTTTTTGCTACTCAATTTTTTCCGAGAAACGTACCGTTTTTGAGATAAATAAGCATAATACGTTCTAAAACATGTTAATTTTGACTATATGTTTCGCTTAAATTTCATTTGACTGAAAAAAACATTGACTTTCTCCGTATCCTCGTTACTGATCCAGATTGGACTCGTGATTGCAATTTTAGTGAGAACATTTCATTGCATTATCAACGAATTTTGTCAAAGAATAAAATTTGAGCGAAAAAATTAACATGTTTTAGAACGTATATGCTTATTTATCCCAAAAACGGTTCGTTTCTCGGAAAAAGTTGAAGAACAAAAAAGCCTCTACTATTTGATGACTAAAATATGCCAGAGGCGTACTACGATAAAGTTTTGGGGGGGATAAAGAAGCCTCTACCTCCAAAAACGTATCACCCTGTAGATTTTGAAAATCTTTAAATTGCTTGAAATAATGTTCTCCTAGGAACTGTTGACCACACCAAATTTCAAGATGATATCTTCAAAAGTGTAAGCGAGGTATTTCAATTAATAGAATAAAATAATTAAACTTTGACCTAATGACTGGATGATGTTTATATAAACTTTTTTTATTAAGATGATGAGATCTATCTATCATTTCAGTTTGCGCCTCAAAACCTGAATCATATATTCGAAATCAGAAGAAAGAAAATAAAGTACAGGGTGTTCCTTTCAAAAAATACCAAATTATCGAGAATTTTTCGGTTTACGTTGCTGCTTTTTTGCATTCTCTAGTACTAGATTCTGCATGCTCATAAAATAATATACTTTCATTTTCGCTCGTTTGAACGCCTCTGTAAGAGCAATATCGACTGAGATAGCTATTGAGTAAATTATATACAATCACCCTGCACAGTTCGTTTGTACCCTCTCTCTGTACTGCACACCTTGATTCCCTTTTCTATTGACGTTGACGCCGGTTTGGGCCCTTTGTGCCCTTAGCGGTTGCCAGACTGGGTCGTACAGAGGTACAGAGGTTTCAGTAGCGGGTAGGTAAATACAGCGTGTCCAAGATAAGGATGTCTACAGGGTGTATCTAAATAACACCGAAAAAATTCAAGGCGTGATTCCTTATTGGGATATTTTAGGAAATAAAATTTGTATAAACATGTTCCTAACTTGCTTCGTTTTCGAGATAAGTACAGGGTATTAATATTACTCATTATCACTCAATTATCTTTCCATCAATTCCAATAAAACGTTGTGGTTTTGTTAATATAATTATGGAGCTTTTTCTGGTGCAATTAGATTCGAAATAATATGTCAAGTGCCGTCAGAGTGGGTAAACGACCCCGAACGAAAACACGGTAAATTGGCTCTCGGTCGAATTGGGTGAAATTTAACTATGTTATTGTGGGATGGCTCATTAGAAAAATATGTGAGTTTGAAAAGTTTTGTATGTTTAGTTTCTGAGATATGAGCCTACAAAGTTCGTAAAAACGTCGTATCGGGGCCGGGCCTACAATATAAAAATGCATATCTCAGAAACGGAACATAAAAAAATTGAAAAACTTTTCGCATATGATAGTCAACATATTATATATTCAATTGAGAAATGTTGAATAATATTCAACAAAATCTAACACACCCTATTTCTAAATGGAAGGCAATATTGAACAACTGAATTCGCTAGTGAGTTTCCTCAGCTTTCATTCAATCAACAGTATCAATCAATATCTCTCTTTGTGATCAAAAACAAGCTTTCAATTGTTTTCAAAACGGGTTTAACACAAAATTCAAAGAATTCATATTTCGAACAGTTATAGTTATCAAGAATCAAAATACGTTTCCGAAGCCTACAAGAGACTGAAACTATAATATCCCAGTAAAATATTATAACTTGTTGGTTTTGGAATAGTGCTCGAATTTTTTTTCCGAAAAATGAATTTTTTGACCGTGCCTCGTATACACCCTGATTTACTATAATTCATGTGATTATAACTTGATATGTTTATGAGTTTCGATCGATACATTTTCTAGCTTATTTTGTTTTATTTATACTAAAAAATAGTAGATTGTTTTATTAGGATCAAAAGTGACACTTTGTTTGACAAGCGAATTTTGCATTTGCGAGGCGGAGCGTTTAGCGAAGCCGAGCGAAAGCAAAATTTGCGAGTCGAACAGAGTCACTTTTGAACCGAATGAAACATGCTATTTTTTCTGCAACCGAAACAATTAACTCAATAATTAATGTGGTGAGAATGTTCGAATTGTAGTTTCAATATAAATACAACCACAGAGTGAGATATTTGTGTATGGACCAAGTGCTCTAATGGCAAATACCGCGCCAGTGCCATAGGAACAAGACGTGGAAAATGTTAGGTTAGTGAGCATATCAACAATGATAATAGTGATTATTTATTCATCTCCATACTACACTGTGTTTGACTTAATAATCAAATGAAGCTAAACAATATCGTTGTTTGAGACAAAAAAAACTATTGCTTGCCGTGCATGATTATTCAAAAACCAGTTATTCATCCCGAGAATAACGAATGAAATACAGATCAAGCAAGTATTTGAATCTTGAAGGCTTTCCTGATCGAAACAAAAATACTCAACTGAGATATTTATAATTCCAATACTAAACTATAATAAGGTGTATTTATATCTCCAGCATGGGTATGAAATGCAAAATCTGCTGAAATCGGAAACAAATCAGGTATGCGTCCCAACCCAAATAACCAACCGTTACAATGTTGTTTACCTACTCTTGATTGTTATATATTGATTGAACATTATGTATAATGTGTTTCTAATGAGATGAATGTCAATATAATAATAATTCAAGAATTGTCATTAAAAGTCATGATATATAAAATATCTCCATTTACTAATATTGATATAATATCATCACATAATATGGTGGCAGCGTAATGGCAGTATCTTTACAACCACCTAAAAGTTTTGATCCTGGTAACAATCCCGACAAAAATTGGTCGAAATGGAAGCAGCAGATAAATCTATATTGGCAAGCAACAGATATGGAAAACAGACCAGTTTCTAAACAGAGAGCAATATTACTTCATATACTCGGAGACTATGGTCTTGAAGTTTATAATACTTTCACATTCACAGAAAATGGTGATGATCTCACAGTTCAGGTTATATTAGAAAAACTCACAGAATATTATGCTCCATGCAAGAATGAAACCTATATGAGATTTGTGTTCTTCACTTGTAATCAGCTAGAATTCCAGACAATTGATCAATATGTCACATCATTAAAACAGAAAGCAGCTGATTGTGATTTTGGAAATCTACAAGAATCTTTGATAAGGGACAGAATCGTATATGTGGAGTCAAGAGTGATGTACTGAGAGAGAAGCTGTTGCAGCAGAGAAATTTATCATTGAATTCCTGTATTGATATATGTAGAGCAGATGAAGAGTCGCGTAAACAACTGGAAATTATTAATGCAGGAAATGGAAATGGTCAGGTACAGATGGTCAATAGGATTAGGAATAGAAGATTTCCGAAAGAAGAAAATTGGAATATGTACAACAGAGAAAATAAGAAGACATGTTATAGGTGTAATACCAGTCATGAATATGCAAAATGCCCTGCGTGGGGAAAAATATGTAAGAAATGTAATAGGAAGAACCACTTTTCTTCAAGCTGCCGGGCTAAAGGAGTCAAGGAAATAGAAGAGGTGGAACTTGCAGATGATTCTGAAGAATATGAAGAAAACTTGGTAATAGATATAATAAAAGAGGTAAATGAAGTAGGAATGGATATAGGAGGTACGTCGAAAGTATGGATGAAAGAAATGTCAGTAAGTGGTGTCAAAATTAAATTCAAATTAGACACTGGCAGTGAAGTAAATATTATTCCATTGAAATTTTATAAGAAAATCATGGATCCTCCAAAACTACAAAAGTCTAGAAAATCTTTGGTGGCTTATAATAAAAATAAAATTGAAATTATAGGTACCTGTATGCTGGCATGTGAATACAAAAACATTAGTAGAATTTTGAAATTGTATATACTAGTATATAGATAACTATGAACCTATATTAGGATTGCAAGCATCCCTTGAATTGAATCTTATAAAAAGAATCGATAATTTACAGGAAGATAATAACTTACAGAATGTTGAAATGAAATTATCTTCTATAATGGAAAATTACAAAGACGTTTTCACAGGTTTGGGATGTTTTAAAAATAAATGTACAATACGTTTACAAGAAAACTATGTTCCCCAAATTAGTAGATGTAGAAAAATCCCCTTAGCATTACATAAACAAGTTAAAGAAACTCTAGAAAAATTAGAAACCCAAGATGTTATAGTAAAGATGGAAAAAGCAACTGAATGGCTTCATCCAATAGTTATAAATATAAAGAAAAATGGATCTATCAGAATGTGTATGGATCCTAGACCACTTAATAAATATATTATCCGTCAAAGATTGGAATTGCCTACTATAGAGTCAGTTTTTTCTTTGATTAAAAATGCTAAGTGGTTCACTGTTTTAGATGCTTCGAGTGCTTTTCATCAGATACCATTAGATGAACCTAGTTCGCTATTATGTACTTTTTCTACCCCTTTTGGAAGGTACTGTTTCAAAAGGCTACCATATGGAATTTCATGTGCTTCTGAAATATTTCAGTATTATATCAATGAACTTATATTTGGTCTTGATGGTACTATTGCTTATATAGATGATATTTTGATATTTGGTAGCACAATAGAAGAGCACAACGTCCGATTATGTAAATTGTTAGATAGAGCCAGGAAATTCAATTTACGTTTCAATAAAGAAAAACTACAGTTAGCCAAAAAGAAAATAACTTTTCTAGGCTATGAAGTATCAGAAAGTGGTTAGAGATTGAAAATAAAAAAGTAGAAGCAATCAAAAGTATGGATAGACCAGAAAATATTAAAGAATTGCAAACTTTTTTAGGAACCATAAATTTCTTGAGTAAGTTTATAAAAAATGTGGCTCAAGAAACAAGTACACTGCGAAATCTGCTTAAAAAAGATTCAGCTTGGACTTGGACTGAAAACGGACCAGAGGAAATATCGTTTCAACGCTTGAAAAATTTAATAGCTAATGCTCCTGTCCTAGCATATTTTAATAATGATTTGCCAGTGATTTTGAGTACTGATGCCAGTCAATTAGGTATTGGTGGATATATTTCTCAACAAGACCATCCTATAGCATTTTGGTCTTCATCCCTAACACATGCCCAACAAAATTACGCTCAGATTGAAAAAGAGCTATTGGCAGTTGTAATGGGTTGTGAGAAATTTCACTATTATTTGTATGGTCGTCCATTTGTTGTAAAAACTGATCATAAACCTTTATTGGGATTATTGAATAAACCAATTGACTCATTATCACCAAGATTGCAACGACTTGTCATTAGATTGCTAAAATATGATATAACGTTAGAATTTATTCCTGGAAAAGAACATTATATTCCTGATTTACTGTCTAGAAAACCACTGAAAACTGTAACGGAAACTGAATATTTAAATGAGATTTCCATTCACTCAGTGATACTTATTACCGAAGAGAAAGAAAATATTCTCAAAAATAACGTAAAGCAAGATGAAGAAATAAAGCTTTTGAAATTTTATGTAAAAAATGGTTGGCCCAATCAATTATCTTCAGTAAAAGGTATAGTAAAGCACTACTATCAATATAGAGATGAAATCCACGAAATAGATGATTATATGTTCAAAGGAAATCAACTCATCATTCCCAAGAATATGCGTGTGGAAATGTTGAATAAAATCCACCAAACTCATCAAGGTATTGTGGCTTGTCAAAGAAAAGCTCAAGAAACACTATTTTGGCCAGGTATAAATGAGCATATTCGCGAACTTATTTCGAATTGTTTAACTTTGTTTAAAAAACAGTAGATCTAATCAAAATCAGCCTTTGATGAAGCATTCCATTCCAGAATTACCATGGGAAAAGATTGGTATTGATTTCATGCAGATTCATTCATTGTAATTTGTGACTATCATTCCAAATTTATTGAAATTGTATCATTGAAAAAGAAAGATGCTTGTACAGTGATAGATGCTCTTCTCTCGATCTTTAAATCTCATGGTAAAGTTTCTTATATCATGTCGGATAACGGACCTCCATTTGATTCTTTCAAATTCAAAAATTTTATGAAAGAAATGGATATTCGACATACTACATCGAGTCCAAATTACCCTCAATCGAATGGGTTGATAGAACGCCATATTCAGACTATAAAGAATCAAATTATAAAATCTGGCAAGAATCCCTATTTCGTCGTAATGGAGTATAATAGCACCCCAAAACAAGATCTTCCTTCACCTGCGGAAATGTTAAATGGTAGAAGATTTAAAAGTGGTTTACCGCAACACAAAAATAATTTGAAACCTCTCTTCGATACCAATAAAACATTGGAAATTCTACAAAAGAAATATTGTGATGAAGAAAGAAGATATAATGTTGATAAAAAATCACGTATACCTCTAAGCAAAAATCAGTCTGTTATAATTCAACAAGGTCATCGGAAATGGATTCCAGGAAAAGTTATCAAGAATCATGATTCTCCTAACAGTTACATCGTTGAAACTCAAGAAGGAGGGATATACAGAAGAAACATGAAACATTTGAAATCAATAGGATCATTGCCAACTACTACTATTGATCACCATCTTGTACCTATACCTGTTCCTGACTATTCAAGGCATGGGAAGAATTCAAGTACCACTTCTCAGCAACTTGTAGAGAATTCGGAGTCTGCGCAAGATGAACATATTCCAGGTACCTCTGGGAAACCACCAAGAGAGAAGACGAGTAAGATATACCAGAATAATGATTCCACCAGCATGAGGTCCTCTAATCAATCACAGTCTATTGAATCATCTAGGATATCTCCTTCAATGTCTCCTTCCACGTCATACAGGATCTCCCCTTCTAGGTCGCCTAGAATGCCGTCGCCTAGAATGCCCCGTTCCAGTGTGAGCAGTAATAGCGAGTCGTCTCCACGAAAGCCTAGCTGCGTTACCGATGAAACAGTTGATTTCAAACGATCTTCAAGAGGCAGACAATTGAAACCAAATACTAAGTTTGAAGACTTCGTTATGAGATGATGTTCCAGTATAGTTTTATTGTTTTTTGAGGGACATGTTATATATTGATTGAACATTATGTATAATGTGTTTCTAATGAGATGAATGTCAATATAATAATAATTCAAGAATTGTCATTAAAAGTCATGATATATAAAATATCTCCATTTACTAATATTGATATAATATCATCACATAATATTGATGACGTCCAGTACATATCCTTTTTAGTTGAACTTTAGCTCCTAGGAACTAAAATTCAACTTTAGCTCCTAGGAACTGAATATGTTGCCTAACAACATACCTATTTTTGTGTCAGTAATAGAAACGTCAATTTAAGAGCTAATTTTGGTATCAAAATGGACGACTTTTGTGTCGGTTGCAGAAAAACAGTTTTTTTCTTTGTCAATCCTACCCCGATACGACGTTTTTACGAACTTTGTCGGCTTATATCTCAGAAACTAAACATACAAAACTTTTCAAACTCACATGCATATTTTTCTAATGAGCCATCCCACAACAACATAGCATAATTTCAGACAATTCGACCGAGAGCCAATTTCCCGTGTTTTCGTGCGGGGTCCTTTATCAATATTCATGGTGAATGTCATTGTACACCACTGGTTTTTCTGAGTTGCATATTTCTATCAGATTGAACTATTGAAATAACAAGTTTTTTGTTGTATGTGTAATTTTTGTATCCAGCTTAGTTTTTGAAAATTCGATTCGACTCCAAATTTTAATGTATATAGGCGTGTTTTCAAGAATTCCATTGAGATCACTCAATAGAATCATTTTGAAATTTTGGGGCTTTCTCAGTCTCCATCCATATTGAATGTTGGCACCATGAAAGCCTATACAGGGGGGTTATAAATATAGACAATTACCACTTCCAACTTCAACATCATGTTATCTCGAAAACGAAGCAAGTTAGGACACATGTTTATATGAACTTCATTTGCTATAATATCACACAAGGAATTGCCCCTTGAATTTTTTCGGTTTTATTTAGATACACCCTGTATAATAGGGATTTCGGGAACCGTACGATATACGGAGATGGTAGAATCAGAAATTGCGCATTTTCAAGCACAACAAGAAACTTTTGAAATAGAGTAGAGTAGAGTATTTTATTTGATCATGTTATACAGGGTGTCCGGAAATTAGGCGCAAAAAATCAAGGGGGTGATTCTACATGATAAAATAAGAATTTCATTTCATATGTACGTGAGTCCGGAAATGCATAGTTTTCAACATACAGTGTGTAAAATCTTTCAAAGAAGTTCTGTTTTTCATGAATATCTCAAATGTCCTTCCACCGATTTTCTTGAAATTTGTCAATGATATTTTTTGTCATGAGGGGCTGATATAGCGGTAATTCAATTGGAATTATGAAAGTCTGTGGCTTCCCAGGGGGCAACCTAGCGAATATTATTGTCAATAAAATGTGCGCCACTGATTTTTTTGAATTCCTTATCTTCATAACCTATTGAGCAACTAAAAATACAACTTTTTGGTCTCCTGAATTGTTCTGTAAATTTGCTTCATTTCCATGGAAAAAAATAAATACTAATTTATTGCATGAATTTGTGCCAAAAAATTCCTTTGAAAACTGGGGTGAAAATAAATGCGTGATCAATGTCCATAGACATAGAATGAGTATGAAGATTCATTCTCTTCAAATATTTCTTGATACATGTTTGACACACTCTACACTCTGTATATAGAGAACTATGTATTCTCGCTCCAGGGAGGCGCAGTTTTCGATAATACAAAGTGTGTCAAACATCCCAGTAAACACAAATTGATCTCAGAGATGTCAGTACGCTTCACATTCATGACTGATATCACACCCGTGATTCGTTTTGTGAATTCCACCGACATCTCCAGATCCTCTATTTCGGACCCTTTTGGTCATTTTTCGCTTCACATTTAGATGCTGAATGGGACTCAAAAGTTAGCTGAATGTGACTCCAGATTTCACGTTGAAATTAGACTCACATTGAGGTTACATTATAATCAGAATGTGAGGTTCAGAAGACCATCGACCATATCTGAATGTGAGGTTCTTTTCGATTATTATACTGGTATCGTAGCGTCCCTGGAAGAATCATATTGTGCGTCCCAGAAATGCTACATACACATCTATTGTTGATGTCTCAAGTGAAATCACATCTAGATTGATGAAGGTATTCAATGAGAGGAATAATCGGTCTCCAATCTCTGTCAATTAAATCAATCAAAGGTTTCACAAGGCAACTCGATTTTATTGAAAATTAATCTCATTACACATCAGAATAGCTTAGTACGTACCTAAATGTTAAATTGAGCAAAACTACCTAAATATAACAATGATTGAAATTGGAAAAACAGCGCAGGCCTAGACTTTTTCGAATAATTATACAGGGTATAAATCTCCATGAGTTAACGCGATGTATATGGAGAACTGAAAGTGGCATAATTCTAAATCGGTGGAGGAAACATGAAGAATCCAACCAAGATATTTTCGTTGATAATTGTGAAGCTCTCGGTACGTATCATCGGAAGTGACGCTATCTTCTGTTATTTTTCATGGAACATCGTGAAGTTCTCAACATTTTTGTATTCCTCTCATGATTCTGATTAAAATTTATGTATCATACCCTTTACCTGAAATAAGGCGTTTTTGAGTTATTAGAGTTTTTCTGGAAAATCGAAAATAAACGCCATTTTCATGCGAATTACAATTTCTAGTGATATGCAGTGATCGAAACGTGAATATTGAAGGTTGAAAGGATCACCCACAATGATCATAATAACAGGGTGCGCAGAAAAGTGGGTCCAGAAAGTGAATGTGAAACATTGAATTGACAATTTCAATAGGCAGGGTAATTCAAACTAGGGCTTATTTTCATTATGAAATTGAATTATGCTAAGAAGAAATAGGGTTTTCATTCGAAAAAATGTTCAATGTTTCAGATTCACTTTTTGGAATCACTTTTCTGCGCACCATGTAAATTATTCGGTGGTGGTGATCTTGGTCAGTTATCCGTTCAACCTTCAATATTCTCGAATTAATCACGGCATAACACTGAAACTTTCAATTCACATAAAAATTGCTTATGTTCGATAGTCTGCATTCGTCAGTTTCTCAAGGAAAACTCGAATAATTTAAAAACAGTTCATTTCAGGTATATATAGGGTATGATACGATAATTCGAATCAAAATCTTGGAAGGAATTCAGAAATTTTGAACAATACAGGGTGTTCTATTGAAAATAACAAAGATGACGTCACTTCCGGGAAAATCAGAAGCCTGACAATAACTACAATATTTCAGACGCGGATTCTCCATGTTTCTTTCACCGTCCCTACAATTTTTAAGAATTGTGATACTTTTATTTCTCCATATATAGATCGCGTTAACTCATGGAGATATACTCTGTATAATAGTCAACAGAATTAGCTTGAATGATATCAATCCAACTATGAGAACACATGATGTAGCCAAGAGAATCCAATACTTGCTCCTCATCGCTCCTTCCGTTGTAGCATGGTAACCAATCCCTGCTCAGAGTTTCAAATTGTTCTAAGGTCGTTCAGATGTCTTGTTATTTGGCATCTGAAAATGAATATGGAAACAATCAATTGATTTCATTTTGTCCATTTCCTGTTGAGAATTTCTTATAGAGTGCATATGAGTATAGAGAACCATAATGAGAGTATTGAAAAATATTCGAGTCACTTTCATATCTACAAGGAGTCGTGTAAGATTGAAATTATTTATGAAGAGATGAAATCACACTGCATACCTACTGTTTTATACCGGGTGACATAGAAGATAGAGAATAGCTGCGGCGAATTTTTTCCTTCCATTCATAATATTCTGCACTAATTTTGTTCTTGATCAGACTTCCCTAATATACAATCAGAATATGCATTTTCACTTATACCCTGATGCCAAAATGATATATTTCAATGTATCATTGTAAGTATCATCATAAAGTCTTAAAATGGCGACGTAGTGTAGTCTCCCCTGTCTTCATGGTCAACCAGTATAGGTATATTATTATAACAAGTTATGAACATTGTAGTTACTTACCCTGTAACTTAGATGAGGAACACACAGTATCTTTGATCACAATCATGATTTACGATAAGAAAGAGATGCTTCAGTATGAGCAATAACACCAAACACGAACTGCATACCCAGTGGCGTAGCGAGAGGTGTCGGGGCCCCGGTGCAACGATGGTTGATGGGGCCCTATAGTTCACCGACAAATTTCCCCATCCCTAGAGCGGAAGGTACCTAGTTGATGATAAGATTGAACAAAAAAACAATGACGAATAAAGGTGTATATATTTTGTTATATAACTATATGACTTCAGAAATAAAAAAAAATTTAAAAGTGATTATATCACACAGAAAAACGAAATACAGTAATTCAGTACCTAATTAACATTTCTATAGCATATCATTCGTGTCTGACAGTCTGATACAAAATAAATAAATAATAAAAAAACTCAAAGATAAACTCCAAAATAAAAAACTTCAATAATAATCAGTCATATGATACTTCACGTTCAGTATGTTGTATGTAACAAAATGATTAAGAACTAAAAATTCCTTTTACGTGTTTTTGCATTCGCAAAATTGTTGACCAGTTATATCCATTTTTGATGCCTGTGATGATTCAATTGATAAGGGAGCTAGCTCTGAGATAACCTATTCTGTTCCATTGTTGAACGTAAATATTTTTTTATCAATTTTAGTTTGCTGAAAGAACGTTCTACATTGGCAACCGTCACGGGTATAATATCTTCATTAGTTCGACTAATGTCTGCTCCATCGATATTTTTGTTGTTGCTCGTTGATGCTGAGGCGTCATTACCCATGTATTTCTTTCCAAAAAAACGATCAATTTTTCTTATTTTGTTGATATCTCCTTTTCTTTTCGCCTGAAGTTTTCTCTTTTAAGAGCCACTTAGATAACTTCTCTTGTCTTCCATCATGAATATCGATTTGAAACACTGAAAATTAATCAAACGTCAAAATAATCTTATAAGTGAACGTTATATGAGTAAGTGCCAGTTTATGGAATATAGAATGAAAGAAATATCCGAACATTTTTTGTTAACTCACCTGCTTCAGTAAACAATCTTCGAAATCACACGATACAAATACACACCGCGACATTTTTATTCCCGACTCCCGACCACCTGCAACGAAGTAATCATAAGATCTTGACCATCGCGACGCCGTCCTTTTGGCGTGCGGGAGTGGGAGTGCTTATAAATCTTGAAGTATAGGTAATGCCAGTATTGCATGATATTTTGTTTCCACCCCGTAAATGGCATTAGAGGCAACAAACGGCCGAAAAGTTTCGACACGTTCATGAATTAATTTGCACACCAATACTTTCTTGCATTTTTCCTGCTAATGCAGATTGGGATATAGGGGCCCCTCCGGGGCCCCAATGTCCCGGGGCCCCGGTGCACCGCACCGAACTGCCCGTCCATAGCTACGCCACTGTGCATACCAACATCGAATGAACTGAAACAACGAAATGTATGAGACAAAAGCATGCCGTCGCTAAAGAATTTACAGACAACGTGTACATCAGTCAGACCGACACCGACCGAGTGTGTACGAATCTAAACATAAGTCACATTGTGCGCTACATTCATGAGTATGTGAGTTACACTGATATTTCCAAGTATTGTTGGATATCACTTTCATAAATGAATTTCCATGAGATGTGAGAGAGATTCACAAATTGAAGCATATTTGCGTTTTTTCATTCTGCACAATGTGAATCAGTTTGTCGTTTCAGATACATCAAATTATGACTCTCAACTACTGAAATTTCAGATTCTCAAATTATAGTCTTTGTGAAGTTAAGGGGCTTCATAAATATTATATCCATATTGGTCTCAGATCCAACAGAATGTGATGAAATTTGCGAACTATTTGTCGCACAAAGAATTCCTTGTAGATATCAGCGATGCAATATTGTGATTCGCTTTTGTGACATCAACTGCCATGAATGCGACATCTCATAGATGTTTGTGTTAACTGGGATGTAATATGAAATATTTGAAGAAAATGAATCTTCATTATTATTCTACGTCTATGGACATGGATCACACATTCAATTTCAGCCCTGTTTTTGAAGCTTTGTTTTGCACAAATTTATACAATGAATTGGTATTTATTTTTTTCCACGGAAACACAGCAAAATTGCAAAGCAATTCAAGAGACCAAAATGTTGTATTCTTAGTTGATCATTAGGATATGACGATGTAGAATTTGAAAAAATCAGTGGCGCACATTTTATTGACAATAATATTCGGTAGGGTGCCCCCGGGACGCCACTGGATTTCACAATTCCAATTCAATTATAGCTAAATCAGCCCCTCATGACAAAGAATATCATTGCCAAATTTAGAGAGAATCGGTGGAAGGATATTTGAGATATTCATAAATAACCGATTTTTTCTAAAAAGTTCGACACACACTGTATCTTGAAAACTATGCATTACCGGACCCGAGTATATATGACATAAATCTCATGTTTTCTCATGCAGAATCACCCCCTTGATTTTTTGCGCATAATTTCCGGACACCCTGAATACATAGAAATACATCTATGGCAAGTCACAATTATTATTGAGAACATGTTTTTGAAGAATAATATTATTATTATAAAAGGATAAAGGTGAAATTTGTGAGAATACATAAATTCTAGAGTACAGTACAGATAGATTAAAATTCATATCAGATTCTTGAAAAGTATGGTAAAAAAAATAATAATAACCATGACAGAAAAAATGATTAGAGCTTTAGTGAATTAGCCGATATCATATGTTACTGTCAATATAATAAAAACAGTTATTCAGAAGAAACTTTTTTATCACAGATTGGAATTGTTTGACATGCCTAGAAACCCGGAATTCTCCGATTTTGTTCTCATTTTTTTCTGAAGAGATATAAGAAAACAAAAGACAATTCCTCATCACCACTTTTCAAGCTCTGCGGAACAGCGTTAGAAGAATTTATACCGGGTATACTTTTTTAACGGGCCATATAAAGAAATAAAGTTGATATGATATGGTTCCTCCGGAAGGAAACGACGTGAGGAAAATCTCCCAATATGTTTTGTGGAGCTCAAAAAGTGTGTTCTGTACTTTTCATACTCTATGTTAATCAACTAGATCAATTTATTGGCGATACACACATTACACTGCATATGCAGATGATTTTTCATTCATTACCTCGGCAGCAGAAACCCATGCACTTGAGAACAAATGCTCACAATTGATGACCAAAGTTTCAGATTATTTCAATTATTAGAGTTTGTTTTTCAACACCAAGAAAACAGAAGTTCTACGAATTCATCATAGCCAGAAGAGAGTGGATGATTTGGTTCTTAGTATTGATAATAGTCCAGTGTATATAGTATTCAAAACTCGATTAGATTCTTGGGCATCAATCTAGATGAGAATCTACACTGGAAAGAACATTGTAGAATAGAATAGAATACATTTATTGCTTCAAAAATATACATTTCATAGCATTTACGAATGTACAGGTGCTAACATAAGTAACATATAGTTATTATATAAATATTGAACGACATAGCTGAATAATGAAAAAATAAAGTTATAGGCGCAAATACAAAAAATACAGACATCATCAAGTAGTGACTGTGTCGGACTTATACTCCCCTACGCCGGGGGCTAACTTTTACGATGCCGCCGCGCCGCCGCCAAATATAAAATATCAATTGTCGGTTTCCAATTTCAAATAATCTCTTCACTGCTTTTTTTAAAGCATAATATAACAATAACATGAAATTATTTTGTACAACGAATCAAATTTTATTTATTTCACACGTTAAACATAACAACAATAAACAACAAATATTTTTTTCAAATGAATACTAAAATACTTTTCTCGATTTTCTTGATTTCAATGGCATCATCAAAATTATAGTTAAGTTCTTTCGAGAGTAATTGTGCCTCTTTTTCGTATAAATTGAACTTTTCCCGCAAACATTCATAATACTTTCTCATTTTCTCAATGAAATATATAAACTGAGACACGTTGTCCAGGCCTATGCTTGAGTTTTGCAGAGACTTGCTGACTTGATTTGCTCTCTCTAATATATCATACCAGAAAACAACCAGAATAGCAAACTCTACTGTAGATAATA
Source organism: Phaedon cochleariae (assembly GCA_918026855.4). Taxonomy (NCBI): domain Eukaryota; kingdom Metazoa; phylum Arthropoda; class Insecta; order Coleoptera; family Chrysomelidae; genus Phaedon; species Phaedon cochleariae. Next base: position 4,834,199 of record OU896719.1, on the reverse strand, counting down.
GAGCAGGAAAAAAATCTTACAGTCAACTCCACCAAAACTATACTTTATTTAAATTGGAAATTGGGACACGTTTCATCATCAGCAAACAGTAGTAGTAGCAGTAGTAGTACTGTGGCGAGGCTGTAGCCAGGCAAGTATAGGCCCCCATGGGCCCTTTTTGCCAACCCCTGCTCTCCACATATCTACACATTCCTCTTTTAGTTGTCCTTTTCGAACCTTCCCGTCCTTCTGATGAAGGTCAGGATGTCCGTCCACTCTAATTCGCCAAATCTTCCTGTTGTAGTTTATCTACTCCAAAGATTTCGAATCTCATCCTTCCATACGCCTCACACTCTCCGAGGAAGTGAAGTGATGTCTCCTCATCTTCTCCGCATTCACTGCAAGTGGGACTATGTTCCACACCAATGAGTGATAGGTGTCTGCGTAACCTGTTGTACCCTGTCAGTATCCATATAAGAAGGCGCAGGACTTGGCGATCCCTGCCCAGTAACCAAGCCGTCTTTGGCTTGCTTGGACCGGCCACCAGGTCTCTCGATTGCCTGCAGCCGCCTATACGTCTCCAATATACTTCTAGTGCCTCGTCCGCCCATTTGTTGATTGCAGACAAAGTTTGGCTTCTTGTTATGCCCAGTGCAGGCTCCGGTCCCCAGAACGGTGTCGCGGATCCGATTCTAGCCAGCTCGTCGGCCACCTCGTTCCCGGGCACCCCCCTGTGCCCCGGAACCCATACTAGTTCGACTTCCTTCTGTTCACTGCGCATATGGTAGTGAGTACATTACTAGCCTACAAAACACAGCCGAGAGCTGATGGGCGGTGCCTGAAAAGGATGTTAGCCAGCTCTCTTGAGCGAACCACATCAGTCATTGAAAACACTTGGGGTTTGCAAAAAGGTCCCATTAGGGACTAGTTGCTGACGTGGAAACGTCTCCCACCAGTACCAGTACCAGTACCAGTCCTTCTGTTCAGCTAGTTTCTCAAGAGCATCGCCACATTCCTGCACCAAAGCTGAGCTTGGTTTAGGATGGCAGACAGCCCTGAGAGCCGCCTGACTATCCGAGCAGATGTAAATCTTCTGCCCTGGTCCCTCTTTCGATCACCTCTTGCCTCTCCGCTACTGCCAGAATGGCAAAGACCTCAGCCTGGAAAACTGTGGTTTACTTTCCAAGAGCGTAGCTCTCCCTTATGCCTATTCCTTCTAGGTGAATTCCTGCACCTGAGTCCTGTTTGTCAGTTAGGCGCGATCCGTCCGTATAACATACTAGACTTCCCGGGCGGAATTCCACTCTGTTCTCTTCCCATTGTTCCCTGTTTGGAATAGTGAGGGTGAACCTTCTATTCCATCTCAGCCTATTTTGGGCGTTCTTTACTCTTAGGGTGGAGATAGGGATCTCCTGCTCCACCCATGTCGCAATTTCCGCGTGACCTGTCACTGCTCCAGCAAACAGCTTACAGGAAGTACTACAATAAGAAAGATAAAAAAACACGTCAGGCAGAGTACCTACTTCCTGTAACAATTTTGCTGATGATGAATGATGAAGCTTTGAAGCTCAGATGGTTCTATTGTAGATACTTTTTTTGCCAGTGCATCAGCTTGACAGCAAACTTGCATCTTTTCCTCTCTGTTCAGGCTTATTTTATGAAGTGTATCTTTAAGCACCTAACTTACCATTCCCGTCTTGAGATCGTGAAGTTCCCGATGCGTTTTTTTCTCATCATCAAATGAAAGTATATTACTAGAAATTGTAATTCACATGAAAATGGCGTTTATTTTCGATTTTCCAGAAAAACTCTAATAACTCAAAAACGCCTCATTTCAGGTGAAGGGTATGATACATAAATTTGAATCAAAATCATGAGAGGAATACAAAAATGTTGAAAAATTAACGTTGTTCCATGGAAAATAACAGAAGATAGCGTCACTTCCGGTATTACGTATCGAGAGCTTCACAATAACGAAAATATCTTGGTTGGATCCTTCATGTTTCCTCCACCGATTCTACGAATTTTCAGAATTGTGCTACTTTCAGTTCCTCATATACATCGCGTTAGCTCATGGAGATTTATACCCTGTATAATTATTCGAAAAAGTCTAGGCCTGCGCTGTTTTTCCAATTTTAATCATTGTTATATCTAGGTAGTTTTGCTCAATTTAACATGTAGGTACGTATACTTATCTATTCTGATGTGTATAATGAGATTAATTTTCAATAAAATCGAGTTGCCTTGTGAAACCTTTGATTGATCTAATTGACAGAGATTCGAGACCGATTAGTCCTCTCATTGAATACCTTCATCAATCTAGATGTGATTTCACTTGAGACATCAACAATAAAAGTGTATGTAGCATTTCTGGGACGCAGTCATGAATGTGAAGTGTACTGACATCTCTGAGATCAATTTGTGTTTACTGGGTGACGTCACCTTGGTCATTCAAGTGACGTAAAAAAGACGTCACTGGAACGTCATCTGGTTGCCTGGGATACATGGTGTCCCATAAGTAATGGATCAAAAGAAGTGGGGTGGTAGGGGGGTCATTTCCAATCAAACTAACTGTATATGTGGTTATCCAATTGTTGATGGTTCAGAAGTTATTCATGGTTTTTCATTTCTATAAAAAGAATTAATTACAATAAAACTAGGTATGTCACATTTGTGATTTTTTCTTTTACAGATTTCATCCACGTGGATACATCTTTCCCCAGAAATAATTTTACGACATGTAATAAGTATTACTTCTTATCAATTACCTGAGAAAAATGTTGATGTTTTCCTGGAGTTTTGTCATCGAATGAAATATTCAAGTCGATTTTTGAATGCCGCTGGCAGATTTAAGAACTACCCCACAAACATAACCAATCATAAGAAAAAGTTGCCCATTTAATACAGATTCCGAAATGGTATAACATATGGAGTTATCCTAAACAGCCTTTTTGTTATTATTTTTTTCCAGGTGGGTCGCATTTTTCAGAAAAATTGAATAACTTTTGAACCATCAACAATCTGATAACAACATATACATTGTCATTCATAAAGTCGGCATCATATGGGAAAAACTTTTATCATTGACTTATTTTGGAATTCGAGTTGGACGATAAGTTTTGCTTCAAAAAAGATGAAAAATGGCCTACTCAATCGGGGTCACGTGACTTTCGCTACATGTCAAAAGTGACATTTTTTCAAATTCGCTGAAAAGTAGGCTTATTTGTTCGAATATCAAAAAAGTTTACTTGAAAAAGTTGTTTCTATTTCAATTTTACACATGCTCCTTGAATTTGATCTGTCTATTGCAACTTTTAGATTTTGATTTTTTTTTAATTTTTCGAAATTTCTGTAATATTTGAAGAATTGTTAATTCCACGAAACTACTTTCATACCAGTAGCTTTTTCATGCTACTTACTTTCGATTGCTTATTATCACTGATTATGGACATAAATATGATTTTCTTCAGAAAATGATAATACCCGCTTCCAAATTCTGTTATCGTTTGATGCAAAGTTGATATATCGTCAAGCATTTAGAAACGAAATTCATTTAAACTGATCTTTTCAGTACTGAAAAAATATGTTTGGATCAAACATAACAGAATTTTGAAGAGGAGATTATCATTTTTTGAAGAAAATCATATTTTATTTGTCGATACTTAGTGATAATTAGTAATTGAAAATTAGTAACATGATGAAGCTACTGGTATGAAGTAGTTTTATCGAATTTACAATTTTTAATATAGAAACAACATTTTCAAGTGAACTTTTTTGATATTCGAACAAATAATAGCCTACTTTCAGCGATTAATTTGAAAAAATGTCACTTTTGACATGTAGCGAAAGTCACGTGACCCCGATTGAGTAGGCCATTTTTCATCTTTATTGAAGCAAAACTTGACGTCCAACTCGAATTTCAAAATAAGTCATTAATAAAAGTTTTTCCCATATGATGCCGACTTTATGAATGACACTGTATATACCGTTAGTTTGATTTCACATGACCCACTCTACCACCCCACTTCTTTTGATCCATTTCTTATGCGACACCCTGTAAAAGTGGAATTTTGGATAAAAGGTCCTGCGTTTCTGTAAGAAAATCATCGTTTTACTGTTTCAAAATTACTTCACAGATATTGATACTCGGTATTAGACAGAAACTTTATCTACTTCTAAATGCCTTTAAAACTGACAAATCATGTTCCTTTCGGCTGGGTAGGGTGAAGAAAAGGAATATTCACTACTGGAATATAATAATTTTATTCAAATAAAACCTAAAGCAATGCATTGTACTTGAATATATTACATCATAAGTAAACACTAAACTAACTTTACTGTATGAGATGTATCCCTTGATAATTTCAAAATTTTACCACATAAAAATACAATAATACACAATCAACAACAACATACCTTCACTTTGCTCACAATTTACGAAATATATAGTTCTGGTAATTTCCTAAAGCTAAATAGTGCTGGATGAGTTAATACCATACAGTCTTCCACCCAATCAAACCATCCCAAAATGATCCAGATATTCGTAAATCAATCAAAAAAATTCCAAAAGCGTTGTTATGATTAATAAATAATATTGGTTGGTACGATGTGAAAACTTGGTGGATGCATTGAAAATGCCATCAATTTGTTCTAGTGGAAATTTTGAAAATAAAGTCTGATTATGGAGTTTATAGCAGGAAACAATCATGCAGATTTCAGCAAACCAATCAATTTTCATTCAGGAAAACTCAACCTATAAGAGGTATCCTGACTAACGTAGGTATTTCATTTTCTATTTTCGAGAAACATTCCGGATAGGTACATTTGAGAAAGAAATAATATTGTGGCTAAAGCATTATTTGATTTTTTGAAAGTTTTTTTTAGATGAATAGCGAGACGTATCAGCGCATATTTCATAAATATTTTCATGTTGTACAGGGTGTGTCAAAAACACCAGACGTATCAAAGTTGCTATTTTGTAAATAGAATGCCCTCTCTGTATATTATTGCATTTTTAGATTCTCCCTGAAAAGCTGATTTTCATCAATATATCACACTTGGGGTCTCGCGGGAATAACTACATAGCTATAGGGTGTTCAAAATCGAGATTTTTCAACTTAATTTTTTTTTCGAAACCATTCATTACATTCGTCAAACAAAAAATCAAATCCTTTAGCCACAATGCTCCGTGTTGAACAATATTATTCCTGGGTTCAAGATAATGTAAACCGATTATTTGAAATAACAAAGTTGTTGCTACTTTTTGATAGAAGCGACGACACTGCATTGCTGAGATTATTTGAAATGAAGAGAGCATGTTCTAAAATATGAGCATCCATATTTTCATGGATTTCTCCCTACTGATTCTTGATATAGAGATAGTGTAAGGTCGTCGTGACATACCCTGTATATACCAGAAGGTGCCCCTAAAAGGTCTATACAGAAACTCACCATATATTCCTCAGACCAAAACAATTTGATACAACCAAACTTATATACTGCAATACAAAGTTGCTCGGTTTGGGGCTTGACAGCTCCGAAGTTAAAATGTTCAAATCGTTTTTACTTCATAACTGTCAAACTGTCATGAAATTTCACCCAAATTTGGTACATTAAATAGAAAACCTAAATCATGATCATAATGAATATTATTTTGTTGGCGTAGAATTTGATTTTTTCAGTAAAAAAACATCTGAAACTTCTACACCAATAGAAATAAAGTGATTAGAATATGAACATTTGATTAACTTGATTACTACAAAGAAGTTAGTCTAGATAATATTCTATTACTCTCATATGGTTTCGATAAAATTTGAATTTTATTAATTCAAAGCATCAGTTATCAGTGAAAAACAATCGACAGATATATAATGAAAATTATTGTTAAAAATGATCATCATTTTAACAACGAAAAAAATGGATACGAGCGCTAGACGGTTCTGGCATACTTAGTAAAAAAAAAAGAACAAAAAATATAAATCTTTGTATACGTGCAAATGATGAAAATGTTGAAAAAAATTTATTAAATATATGTTTAATTGCTTTACTGTTGACTGATGCTCTGAATTACCAAAATTCAAGTAACGCAATCCAAATTTCATATTCAAACCCCTTTGTTTCCGTTGGCGTAAAAGTTTAAGATGTTTATTTACTGAAAAAGTCAAGTTCTACACCCATGGAATGACATTCATTATTCATGATATGGAATTAATTTCCTGATTAAGTTAAGCCAACGCACCAAATATGGGTTAGATCTCTTGAGCCGTTTCAAAGTTATGAAGCAGAAACGATTTGAAAATTGTAACTTCAGAGCAGTCTAGCTAGGGCCCAAACCAAGCAAGTTTGTAAGGAGGTGAGTTTGCTTGTATCGAATTGTTTAGGTCTGAGGAATATGTAATAAGTTTCTGTAAAGACCTTTTAGAAAATATACAGGGTGTCCCTGTATATTTTCCGAAAACTATAATTCCCTGATGCACATATAACACTTTGTAGCTCCCCAAACGAATCATACTTGGGGTTGAGGATGTATAAACTAGATTCAGCTTCACAACCACTTATTTTTCCCAAAAAAAAAAAATTGAAGCATCTTAGAATTTTGTCATCAACCTTACAATTTTCACAAAAATGATTCCAAATGATCTCACAAATAATCGATAATCTAACTTTGCCACGGCATTATTTTGATTTTGATTGATTCGCTAAAACCTACATGGATCTGAGCATTTCTCATCTGGAAACTCAAAATATGTCTAATACTTGATAAAATAACATTCAGTCATGAGGGATGAACAAATGTAAAAGTATCAGACATCGAAATAAATGAAAGGTAATTATAAAACAAAAATGAATCATTCATCTAAAAAAATTATATACAGTACACAATGTCCCATTCAAGTTGAAAATCTATTAATTATCACCTCATTCACAAAAAAATTAGAGAATTGCATTAGCGAATATTATTGAGAGAGGAGCTGAACGACCATAATGCGATGAGAATTATAATTATTATACGATTATTCTGTCAATTAGCATAATTGCAAGATTTATAAGCCTCAATTGACGGATTATTTTGACTACAAGATGCACCTTGCAATGAGGGCAATTAGACAAATAACTAATCACAAGATATATAATGCAATTAGGGGTAAAACTGCATATTTATCATGCGATGGGTTTTTTGCGAAAAATTTTTTTGGTACTTACGTATTTTTGTCTGAAAAACACGAGTTTGATAATGAAAATGTGAACAAACTACTATTTATCGAGATATTTCAAGAAAAACTTCGAAATTTCGCGTTCTTTTTTCCCTTATTGTGTTGAATGCATTCACAGCTTACACTTTATATACTCATGATGTACTTCAATGACACATTTTTATATAGAAAATTCAACAGTAAATATGATTTTCATAGCGAGTTTTTTATATTTCCAGAACCAGTATACCTACCAGATGACGGCCATTTAATCGATAGTCAATCCAAATACGAGATGTCAAATGTCAACAGATTGCTTTTGAATGATATTCCACACGCTATTATTTTAAATGATATTCCTAATTCTCTTCACTAAATATGGATAAATCACAAGAAAATCATATTTCTTCTTTTACCCAATTAGGGCTTAATAGACATATTTATCATACTGATTGTTAGATATGTCCACTTAACTTGTCATTATCTTAATTGTAAGAATAGCTTTGCAATTATAAATATGAAAGAACAATACATTTTTCGCGTTATAGCTGTTCAGCGCCTTTATATTTTTCTCATTTAACCATCCACAGTTAAAATGAATTTCTAGGAAAAGAGGAGGGGGGGTATCAGAGACCGGCATTTTGAATAGCAAAAAAATGATCCAATTGAATAAAAAACTTCTTGAACTATAAATCTAAAAGTGAATTCATGCTCACTGCATTTTCAATAATAGTTACTCATCTGTAATTTGACAATCATCAACTTTTCACTAAGATGTTTGAAACATGGTAGGTAGGCATTTCCATTCAACCATTTATGAAAAGTGTGACTTGCGCAGGGATCGTTTTGTCACAAGTCCGACAACCAATGACTTCCTTCCCTATTTTTTTCGGATTGTCGTTAGAATTTCTAAAGATTCAGATAGAGTTAATATGTTAATTAACATTGTCTGACTATGAAGAATTGCCGTGAAATGCATCAACTTATTGTCGGGCAACGCAAATTTTTATGTTAACTGTGAAAGGTTAACGTTTTCAACTGAAAGTAATTTCTACATGAATACGTGAACTGATGAGAAAATTCACAAATAGGCAAACACTATTGACAAGAAGGTAACAAAAAAAAATGTTTCCATGATCAAAAACATCAATGACAACGGTATACACGATTTCTTCCCCATACAAGGATTTTGACTGAGCATGTTTCACTTTTACTGTAGGCACTGCAATAGCAAATTCTTTTAGACCTATCAGACCGATTTTGGCTTTGGCGAAAAATTGAGTATAGTATAGCGTAACGTCAGCAATTTCTGTAAATAATGAGGATAGAAATTCTTTGACAATCCCAACTTCTTGTTCATGATGAATGTCAAATTTCTTCCCCAGGTTTTTTTCGAAATATTTCTGGAACAACTGAACATTTTTCAGTTTGCACTACGGCATATCAAGTCTAATTTACGCAACTTTTTTCTTATTTGATCAACTTTCTATCCAGTACCGTTTAGGTAATAGTAGAGGGACTTTAGAAATAGAGTGACGACAATAGTGGTAAACGTTTTGATTGGCCAGACCTTCAATATGGAGGTGCATCCACTTGTTTTCTCCATTCAGTTCTACGCGTTCAATTTCACTTTGTTAATGCGTTGTCTCTGTTTTTTGCTCTTTGGACGTAAAACATCAAAAATCAGACATGGAACTCTATACGTCAGTACCTTGGATATCAACTATTAGAATCCGTCTTTTGGAACTCGTAAGTCTCAGATTATTTGGATAATGAAATGAAAATCAATCAAATATGTAAACCTTGGTGGTGGGCACTTCGAAGGCGCAAATTCATTACTGCATGGGAGATACCCTTCAGATTTTAAGCTATTCAGTGACTTGACCACGAATGACATTCTGGGAATGGCAGCGACTTTTAGGAATATTGTCGTCACTCTAGCAGTACTGTACCTATGATCAAAATCAGCAAGACCCTGAATTCTGGAGTCAAAACAGACAAAAAACCTACATAGTTATCACCTCTTGAAAGAAAATTGTTTGATTGCTTCCTACTCACCTCATTTCCTCTGCTAATTTCATTACTTTGTAAAACAAACAAGTGACTTCCGAGCATCTCAAACTGAATCAATTTTAAACAATAATAATTATAAAATCAAACAATTATTATCCACGGCTTTTGGCGGTATTTTATTGGCACAGTGTTATGAAATCGAAAAACAAGAACACATCCGTAATCTCTTGTTGTTTTTGATAATGGAAACTACTGCTTAAAAATACATTTGATGAGATGAATGAAAATTGACGAATTAATCGTCAGTCGGTGGTGGAGATGGAGAGCTAGAAAATGTCTTGAGCGCCTTCGACTTCTTTGGCGGATGTTGTTGGTTGGGTGAACTGTAGGGGTGTCTACCAGCAGCACTGAAAAAAAAATTCGGTTCATCTTTATCTCTGAATTTTTGGAATTTCCTCTCCTCCATTTTTTCGAGGGGATGATCATGCACCCAAAATGTGTAACCTGACCTCAAAACATATTAGCCCTCATTCGAAATAAATAATTGGTTGTTCTTTTACAATCGTGAACCTCTGTGTTTCATTCTCGTCAATTAAGACTCACTTTTAGATGAACTTGAAAAAATATTTTCTTCTTGAGTGTGAGTTATATTTTGTTGAATGTATTTGTATATATTCACTATGTTCCCTGCTATGAACAAGTTTTGTTTCTTGGGAATGAGTAAGTTGATTGATTGATTGGATGTGTCGATATTGAGATAAAACTGTGAATTATTTATACTTATCATAATGAATGAATGAATGAATATATCATGGAATCTGAATCTGTGAATAATGACAACTTGTGATACACACAGGGCGAGTCAGTTTTTTGTAGCACGACTTTAACAGCTGAGAGAAGACCTTTTTTAAGATGAACACCTCATGTAACCATACAGGCTGATTCACGGTGAATGGACGTTGCCGGAGTACGCAACGTAGGATTGTTTTGAAAATTTGGTTCCTGGGATAATTAGTTGTGTTCTATCGACCTGAAATATTCTCAGCGCTGCAACGTTGCCACTTATATTGAATAGTAGCAAAAACTTGATTTTTTTCAATGGGACACCCTGTATATCATTCCGTTTTCAGATTCTCCCTGGAGAGCTGATTTCATTGATCTATCACACTTGGGTCCAGCGGGAATGCTAACCAAGATATAGGGTGTGGAAAATCGATATTTTCCAATTTCAAGAATTTCTTGTGTCGAAACTTTGTCGAAACTATTCATAATTGTTCAAAACGGTTCCCATGACCCTATCTTAACTTTTCACGTACTATCAATTGATATGTAATTGAAGTAGATACAGGGTGGTCAAAAATCTTAATTCTGAACCACCCTGTATTTATTTCAATTAAAAATCAATTGATAGTGAATAAAATGTTGGGATATGGACATGGAAACCGTTTCGACCAATTATGAATAGTTTTGACACAAACATTCCTAAAGTTGAAAAATATCGATTTTTCACATCCTGTAACTTTGTAATCAATATTGCTAGACCCCAAGTATTATAGGTCAATGAAATCAGCTCTTCAGGAAGAATCTGAAAATGGAATAATATACAGGATGTCCCATTTGAAAAATCAAAGTTGTTGCTACTTTTCAATATAAGCGGCAACGTCGCAATGCTGAGAATATTTTAGGTCGATAGAACACAACTAATTATTCAAGGCACCAATTTTTCAGAATAATCCTGAGTTGTGTCCACCGTGAATCGTCCTGTATATGCGTGCGTAGTTTCGTTTCATATATACAGGGTTTCAAAGTTTGAGATTTTTCTAGTGTTTTTCAAGTTTTCTCCTACATTTCACGTAGTAAACTTTGAAACAATATATTTGAAGCTAAGGATGATACACTTTTGGGGTCGTGCAAACTTAGAAACCCTGTATATCGGAAACGAAGCCCCCACGCGTTTACATGAGGTGTTCATCTTGAAAAAATATGTTTTTTAAGCTGTTAAAATCCTACTACGAAATACGGACTCGAAAAATGGAGTTTCATTACCAGTAAATTATTTTTGGCATTTATCGTGAAACCCATACAATATTGGAAAAAACAAAAGGGAAATGTTTATAGAAGATTTTTATCTTGAAAAAATGCCTCCTTAAAGCTGTTGGAATAATAAGCTGTTGAATTTGAAAAAATACTGAATGCTGCAGGGTCGAAATAAAGTGAATTATTCTACGAACTTTGGTTTCTGTTGAAAACATCCAAAATCGATACCAGTTCATGGTGTTTTCCAAACAATCTATTTTGTTTTTAGTTTAATTTTTTGGACTTGATTGAGAATTGAGAATATTTTGCTTAAGGTATACTGATACTGGATAATATTTATACTTTCGAAATCATTGGGTATTTGATGTATTAATATTAAATGATATTACTGGAGCCATCGGACTCTGTATATATTATACCAAAAATTATTGTGATAAACAAAACATTGAACACTTTGATAAATAATCATGATAAATGTTAGATATGGTTCTAATTTATATGAATTATTTGCGATAGAAAATTATCCAACGTCCGATTGATGGATGTGACCAATTATCATAAAAAAATGAGTGTTAACCAAAACAGAGTAAACAGACCGCTTTGACAGCTTCCAAAAACAATCACTAAAGTTTATTTGAAATAGACTAGAAGAATAACTATTTTCGAAGATACATTCGGAATGTTACATTTTCCACAATTCCCACCAAATGGGAAATCAAGACCTGATGGCGTTTTTTTTTTGTTTCGATTGAAGGAAAAACAGAGATCCTATACTAGGAAATATTTTCGTATCCAGAATGCGAAATGATACATGAGAATTAAAAATTAATAAAGTAAATAAGTATTTTGCGTTCTAGAACAAGGAAGAGTCACTTCGCCAACTGACATTTTAACAAAAAAGTCAACATTTGATGACAGTTTTCGAAAAAATAGGAATTTGAGGAAATTTGAAACAATCGAAGAAGCGACTCCAGGTCAATATGTTTTTCATCATGCTGTGAGGATTATTAATTCATCAAATAATCTACTTGCATTAGTATTGTTAATAAAACCAAGTTCACCACGTCAAACAATGATATCAATATCTGAGATGTGATTACAATAAAAAAATGTTAATGAAATGAAAATAGCCTCTATTTTTCAATTGGAATCACCTCACTTTACGTATACAAGGTGATTCACCATGAATGTGTAAACTATTTTATAACCACTAACTGAGAGCCAGTGATGAAACATAACCTTATTCGTAATGGCAGTAATTTGAATAAGTGATAGGAAGAAAATTAATGATGTATCACCCTTAACAGTAATCACAGAGTCAACATAATTATGACTATTACTTAGGTACTTACTTGCAGTTGAATCAGTTCTACTCTGATCCACAAATACATTTTAATAATATCTTGATAACCTGTAAATGATACCAATACCATGTATTTTATCACTTCTAGCAACCATGATATATGTGCTTGATGATTGTGAAGTAGGTGATTCGTTAGGAGATTTTGTGCTTGTCTTTAAAAAGCATTTTCTATTATTAAGAAGCGACTTGAAAATGGCTTGTATCGGGTGTTCACAAAAAAATGGATGTTTTTATTTTCCTCGTGGTTTCATCATTTGTCAACCGAATTCGAATTTCTTGAGGTCATTTTATAGCTGAAGGACCATAGTATACAGTGCAATATTTGAAAATTTCATAATTGATAAAAACAAAATGGTGGACTATCTCAAACATTAGAAAAACCGCTGGCGAATAGGAAACTTGGAATTTTTTCAACCTGTACCTATGCTATTCTAGACCATTCATTTCTGAAGAGAGTGAGTACTCGAACATCGAAATCGAACAAATAGTCCAGGAGATACACTCACTTTTTCGCAGTTTGTTATTGAGTGAATGTGCTAATCTCGTAATAACGATTTTATTTTCTGGCAAATTGGAATCGATTTCGGATTTCTAAAAGCTATTTCGAAGATAAAAAGCTATATTACACAGTGGAACATTTGGAAATGTAATTATTAAAAAAAATATGATGTTGGATTGTCTCAAACATTTGTGATTTACAAAAACCGCTGGCGAATAGAAAAATGTTAATTCTTACAATCAGAACCGATGCAATTCTAGATCATTGATTTCTACAAAAAAATGAGCGCTCGAACATCTGAATCGAACAAATAGTCCATGAGATACTTGACATTATTTGTCAAAATCATTGATTTGAAAAATACATTTATTTACAACCATATGTAATATTTTAGGTATGTCCAGAACGAAACAGAGATTTATTAATTTTTTTCTGTGGCGGGAAAAAAGTTTGGCATTTCATCTCTGTTGGCAGGTTATAAAATGTCACTTTTCATAAATTACTTTTTTCCTGGATATATATCACATATATATATATACACTGTTGATGGCTTTTGTTGTGCTATAGTTCCGAAAAGTGAGTCAATAATACCGTCTCCGAGAAAGAACTGCAAGTTCTTTTATCTTCCATTCGACTTCACGGTTACGTATATTACTAAACAACCACTAAATTCGCAATTTTTTTAAATCAAATCACAGAAATAGACTGACAGAAGTGACATCAGATATTTGATTACTTCAAAAGAATGATAAAGATGCCTACAACGCAGGTGTCCCTACTGTTAAAAACTTGAAATTTCACGTCAATAATTTTCAGATTTCAAAATAATGTAATATCTTCTCAATATTGATCCTTCCTTTCTTCTGTCACAGAAAAGAATAGTGTATTATACACGGGAAAAATATTAGATTTTAGCTCACGGTGTTTTGTCTCCCACACAACCTGGAGCTAAAATCTACTACTTTTTTCCCTTGTATAATAAATAACTATTGATCAAAATACGATGGTTGTAAATAAAATAGTATACAAAGCTCGGTAGGAAGTTTTATTCCTGTATCGAGGTCATAGCTAATCTCGACGCTTTGCGTCTCGGTTAACTAACTAATATCATGACAGGAATGAATCTCTTCCTACCTCGGTGTGTTATATACTATTCTTTTGTGTTGAAAATAGTAAAATATTCATAATACAAGTGATAAAAGTAGTAGATTTCAACTCCAGGTTCTGATACATAAATCTAGAATCTAATATTTTTCCCGTGTATGATATTCAATTTTTTTCTGTGACAGGAAAGAGGAGAAGGTATCATATTACATTAAAATCAGAAAATTATCGACGTGTTTGAAGTTTTTAACAGGAATTACACGTCTTTATCATTTTTTTCAAGTTTTCAAACATCTGTCAGTCTAATTCTGTGATTTGATTTCAATAAATTGCGAACTCATTGGTTGTTTTGTAATTTATGTAACCGCGAAGTGGAATGGAAGATAAAAGAGGACTTGCAGTTATTTTTCGGAAACGATGTTATTGGCTTATTTTTCGTAACTAGCACAACAAAAGCCATCAACAGTGTTAGTATACAGGGTGTTTCAGAGTTGTGGTGACACGAGACTCGACACAAGCCTAGGGAAGATTCCTCCTAAGAAAATTTGAAAAAAAAATGTAATATGAACATGGGTCCGAGAATGCTTCGTTTCCGAGATATAGGGTTTAAAAACATGAAACTGAAAATGTTAACCCTCATTGAAAACATGTTCTTTTATCATAAAGAAATAGAAAATCACCAACTCCACTGCTTAGTACTGTTTGTAGGTTAACCGAGGAGGTGCTACATTCATTTTACTTGATCTTTTGGTATTTTCTCTCCTACAAATCAGATGATTTGCCCCAAAATGTCCCTGCGTTCAACAAATTTTTCTATCAGGGAGCCTAAAACAAAAATCCAGTAGCTTTGTCAGTGAAACTTTGTTTGAAAAAATGTTCCAAGGAGAGAAATATAGATATATTGAAAAAATATCGAATTTTTACTTATATTTAAACGTTTCGGGAACGAATCTGCTCCCGTTCACAACACGAAAATATTTCTCTTTGGAAGTTGTGCTCTGCTTATAGTTTGACACTTTTCAGTGTCATACTGATGTTGGCATATGAATGAGTGATTTTAGTCTACAAATGAGTTACATCAGTTACAGGATGTTTTTATTAATTGATTTTGAATCTACCATGTTCATGTTCAGTTTTCAGTAGTGAATACCATGTTCTATCTATATCAACTGAACAGGAAGCAATGATATTGTCTCCGTTCAGAAGAATGCAAGCGGATAACCTGATTTATCTTTTTTGGTTGTCTTCCTTTCCTATGATTTTGATATTATTCCATAGAAAAGAAAGATAACAACCAAAAAAGAAAAATCAAGGAATCCGCTTGCATTCTTCTGAACGGAGACAATAGCATTGCTTCCTGTTCAGTTGATATAGATAAAACATTGTATTCACTACTGAAAACTGAACATGAAAATGGTAGATTCAAAATCAATTAATAAGAACATCCTGTAACTCATTTTGTAGACTAAAATCGAAGACGACAGATTAGTGAGAGTAGAGAAAATAAAAGACTTAGGTATCGAGTATGATACTACATTGTCATTCAAATCACACATTGACCGGGTTTGCGCACAAGCACTAAAAAGTCTGGGGTTTGTACTTAGGAATAGCAAACATTTTCGAAACTGGGAAACAGTTCGGTTTTTATATAATTCACTGGTTAGACCTAAGCTAGAGTATTGTTCTGTAATTTAGCACCCAACATCAATAGTACAAACTCAGACATTAGAAAAAGTGCAGAATCGCTTATTACGTTACCTTTATCCTAAAAAATATAATGAATACCCAGACTACGTAACTATACGATCACTCAGGCTTCGAAATGAGTTCAATATAAAGAGCTTGGAAACTAGAAGACAATTATCACTTGTGACCATATGCTATAAATTGTATAAAAAATGTATAACTGTCCTAAACTAAAATTACTTCTAACGGTAAGAATCCCCTCTCGTGCAACCAGGCTCCAACAATTTTTCGAAATACCTCTCCCTCCCACACGTAATTATTGTTCACCTGTTACTACCATGGTGAAACAAACTAACAATACTTTGCAATTATCAGATCTCAGTTTTGATCTCACTCCAAAGAAATTTTTTGTTGGACTCCATCAATATCTATCTGGACCTACCTTAATTTAATATATATATACTATGTCAATTTACTTTCAACCGGTTTTTTGAGTATTAATTATTACCTGTAAGTATGTTATTAGCTTCGATTATTAGCTGTAGATAAATACTATTTTTCTCATGTAATTAAGTTCTTGTAACTTGTTTGAAAAATAAATAAATAAAAAAATCACTCATTCATATGCCCACATCAGTATGACACTGAGAAGTGTCAAACTATAAGCAGAGCACACTTCCAAAGAAAAATATTTTGCATTCTCATGTTGAGAACGGGAGCAGATTCGTTCCCGAAATTTCCAAAGATAACAAAGTGTCACTGACAAGCTACTGGATTTTTCTTTCAGGCTCCCTGATGGAAAAATTTGTTAAATACAGTGACATTTTGGGGCAAATCATCTGATTTGTTCCACTACAAATATATTGAAATAATACGCATATTTTCATTTTATAGAAAGGAGGACAGAAAATCCCAAAAAATCAAGTAAAATCCAGTGTTTAGCTTTCCAAAAATAAACCACCACCTCTGTGTTAGTACAAAAACCTCAAGTTACCCGTATTAATTCATTTCCCAGCAATTTTCATTCGTGCCTACCTAGTTGTACTTGATGTGGGCAATGCTACCTGTGGGGACCTTATACTTCTACGGGCAGATACCAGCTGGGGGGCAGACCTTTCCTTGTGCCGGCGACTACTACGCATGCACCACAACATGAAGAAAACAAACATTTAGCACAGAAAGAAAAATGGCAAAGTCATAATGGTCTCCATGAAGTTGGAAACACATGGGAATTTCTGCTCTTGGGGATTGTAGGGAATTAGTTATTTAGTGTAAAGAATGTACAGAACCTAGGTATAAAATATGTGCTTGTTTTGACATGTTCTACATCCTTTTATGTGGGTCAATAAATTCTATCTATACAGGGTGTATGTAAAAGGTTGGGACATGGCTCGGCTGTGGACTCCTGGGATAAAAACAAGTTGATTTAGGCCAACCAACCTATATACAAAATCGTCTCTGTGAGTTGGTACAAGGCGTTGAAGTTTTTTGGAAAAAAATAAATTTGCTCATAAAAAGAGTAGGCTGAGATCGATTTTCATAATTTTTGGCATGGTATGTTCTGTGACTGTAAGTAAGTCACGTTTTGAGGTGTTTTTGATCATCATCAGTGACCTGCAAGTGTTTCAAACAACCATGTTGCCGTACAAATTTGGTAATTTGCGATGTTTTCGATAGAATTAAGCAATTACTTTCATGATTGTGTGTTTATGTATAACTTTAGTAAAAAGAGTTTATAAGCGTCTAGCTTTTTCAAGGCCTCCCGTTGGTAGGGTATAAACTTTCTATCTAGGGATTTGAAATACCATAATCTCTAGGTTTATAATGTATTACTACATTGGTGTATTTCACATTTTTTTCACCACTAGCAATACATTTCAATCATTTTAGTTCTGTGAACCTATTGTCACTATGAAAGCACTTATTTTCAATACTAATTAAAATCTAGTAGCCATGACCATGACAGCACATGACACCTCATTGATGAATACCTACAAGAATCCAGTGCCATTAATGTGAATCACGCATCAGAACAGTGATTTTGGCCTCGAAAATGAGTAAATAATGGTAGGTTTTATAGCTAGTGGTGGAATAAGAATATTATTAGATTCATGAATAAAAATGATTTTGGATCAGGGATTGATCATCTAACATCTTCATGAACAAATTAATAATACTACTTATATTCTGATTTCATCACAAGGTGAGCCAAAAGGAGTCATCTGATGTTGTTTGGCCCTAATTTTTTTTTCTGAATGAAAAACTTAAATTCTGTTCTTTATTTATGTTTATCGGAAGGCAAAATTGTCAATTTAATATTTTAAAAACTTCTAACAATCCTATTAGGCGATGGCACGCCATCTCTTCAGTCATTACTGATGGATATCATCTAGACTGATTCCCCACATATCACAAAAGTCATTGTCGGGTCGTCAAAGGTGGCGAAATTGTCAATTTGATATTGAAAAATTCTAACAATTCCATTAGGCGATGGCACGCGATCTCATTGATCATTAGTGATAGATATCATCTCGATTGATTCTCCACATATCATAACAGTCATTGTCGGGTCGTCAGAGGGGGCGAAATTGTCAATTTGATATTAAAAAAATTTCCAATAATCCTATTAGTTGATGATACGCGATCTCATCGGTCATTACTGATAGATATCATTCAGATTAATTCCCCACATATCACAAAAGTCATTGTCGGGTCGTCAGAGGGGGTGAAATTGTCAATTTAATATTTTAAAAAATTCTAACAATCCCATTAGGCGATGGCACGCGATCTCATTGATCATTACTGATAGATATCATCTAGATTGATTCCCCACATATCACAAAAGTCATTGTCGGGTCGTCAGAGTCGTAAACATGAATAAAGAACAGAATTTTAGTTTTTCATTTAGAAAAAAAAATTTAGAGAATCAATCTAGGTGTTACCAATCTGTAATGAATGTAAGATTTTTTTTAAATATCAAATTGAAAATTTCGCCCCCTCTGACGACCCGACAATGACTGTTGTGATATGTGAAAAATCAGTCTAGATGATATTCATCAGTGATGACTGAAGAGATCGCGTGCCATCGCGTAATCGGATTGTTAGAAGTTGTTAAAACATTCAATTGACAATTTCGACCCCTCTGACGACCCGACAATGACTGTTATGATATGTGGAGAATCAATCTAGATGATATCTATCACTAATGATCAATGAGATCGCGTGCCATCGCCTAATGGGATTGTTAGAAATTGTTAAAATATTAAATTGACAATTTCACCCCCTCTGACGACCCGACAATGACTTTTGTGATATGTGGGGAATCAATCTAGATGATATCTATCAGTGATAATCAATGAGATCGCGTTCCATCGCCTAATAGGATTGTTAGAATTTTTCAATATCAAATTGAACATTTCGCCACCTTTGACGACCCGACAATGACTTTTGTGATATGTAGGAAATCAATCTGGATGGAATCTATCAATAATGACCAATGAAATCGAGTGCCTTCACCTAATAGGATTGATACAATTTTTTAAAACATTAAATTGACAATTTAACCCCCTCTGACGACCGGACTTTTGTGATATGTGAGGAATCAATCTTGATGATATTGATCAGTATTGACCAATGAGATCGCGTGCCATCAACTAATAGGATTGTTAGAATTTTTTTAAATATCAAATTAACAATGTCACACTCTCTGACGACCCGACAATGACTTTTGTGATATGTAGGGAATCAATCTAGATGATACCTATCAGTAATAACCAATGAGATCGCGTGCCCTCGCCTAATAGGATTATTGGAAATTTTTTAAATATCAAACTGACAATTTCGTCCCCTCTGACGACCCGACAATGTCTTTTGTGATATGTAGGAAATCAGTCTAGATCAGTGGTTCTCAACCTTTTAGTGATGAGGGACCATTTTACAATTTTTTGTCTTGCCATGGACCACTGAATGATTGGAGGTGAATATATTGAATGACAATTGATGGATGATTGTTCTATCAGCGAAAAGAACATGCAAACATCTGTTCAAAGCAAACATTGTTTGAATTTTTAGGCAAAAATTCAATATTGATGCGATTTTTGTGATACTCCTCAATACTTGGTTCAGTGCTACTCAAAGCCAAATGCATCTCGGCAGTAGGCATCTAACCGAATTTGGTGATTGTTTTTAACGATTAGAAGCACCTAGAGTCCCTGCTAGCATTGATATGAACACGAAGGGTAGGTATTCAATAGCAATTTGTGAAACCTCTGCAAAAGAAATTGCCTTTTGGCGCCAAAAATCTTTAAGATCAATTCCTGCTTCGAATGTATCTCTCAAGTTACTATCTTGAAGATTCAATTTATTTAGTTGTGCGAAAAATCTACCAAGCGAGTCGTATTTCAAATTGGGAACCGTCCGCTTGTCACTCTAATGTCACTAATTCAATATTTTTCCGATTGCTTCGCGGACCTTTTTGGGTGCTTCCAGGGACCACCAGTGATCCGCGGACCACCGGTTGAGAACCACTGGACTCTAGATAATATCTATCAGTAATGACCGATGAGATCGCGTGCCATCAACTAATAGGATTGTTAGAATTTTTAAAATATTAAATTGACAATTTCGCCCCCACTGACGACCCAACAATGACATTTGTGATGTGTTAGGAATCAATCTAGATGATATCTTTCAGTAATGACCAATTGAACAAGTGTGGTTGGATAATTGTGGCGAGGATCTCATCCACGAATTCCACGATTTTATATCCACACTTCATATTGGTTAACAATGTTGCCAAACCGTGAAAGTGTGGATGAAAATAATGAAGGCGAGTAGACATCAATATATTGAGTTATAATCATATTGAAAATGCTCAGAATATGGTGTAGAAACTCCTATCAAATCCCATCTACTGTTTTTCGGTCAAGGTTCTAGACATACGGCCTACTTGACAGAATGGGTTCTTTTCAATATCACGGAATAAAGCTCGCATTTTACCCGTTAGATGGCGGAATCTCAACCAAAATTCAAGGTTGGTAGAACTGATGATAATTGAAATTCCCCAAAATTACAGTTTTGTAATATCAAATTTAATCTCATTTGATTTGAGGTTATGTTATGAATGTTATGCTATTATTATTTCTGGTGCAAGCAGTGTGTAAGCGCCGTTTCCTGTCTTCTGTCATAAATCTGTAAAAAGTGCCGCCATCTTGCGGACAACTGAGAAGTAATATGCCATTATTGCGGAATCTGCGGTCACGCGTTTTGTGAGAAACAAAACACTGTCTGTGATCACACCATGTTCTATCCACCTAGCTGTGAATAGAGGAAATCACTCCCAATTTTTGTGTCTACCGCCTTTTATAACTCAGATACAGGACGTTATCTTGATCTTGGCAAAATCTTCATCTGGTCATAATTTCAACCACTTCCTATAATCTATTCATACTTGGTGGATATATTCCACTTATAATGCCCATCAAAACTTAATAAAAATTGAGATCAGAATCCAGGTCCGTCTTAAGGAATAACAGAAATTTTCTTTTATTTCAAAAACAACACTGAGTATGGCAGATATTTGTGATACTGTTTTGATATTTGGAAAGAGCGTGAAAAATTAATGAAGTGGCCTACTTTTTACAAGTGGGCATCCAATTTGGCAGATGGGTAATTATTATTTTTTGAAATATTCACATCCATTTCCAGGCATTTTCATGGATCTGGTAATTCAAAATAAAATTTTGATACAAAAAAAAATAACAGTATTCAAATGTCAACATCAACATCTGCTTGTTTGACAGAATAATATGTCTATGATTTTATAAATATTCGAGGCTCATTTTATTCTTCCCTATTAATAATTCATGAGCTGCGGTAAAGTCGGCTGTGCAAAATATTTTGATCTTAAGTTTGTTTTTGGTGCTTGTATTGGGTTGTTACATTTCAAATACAACCTCAACGTTACCAATAATATCACACTAGTGATTATGAACTGACAGAATTTAAAAGTTTTTTACACAGCATACCATGGCTTATGAATAAATGGTGGAGAATAAAATGAATCCTCAATATTTTCTAAAATCATTGAAGTTATTCCCTCAAGGGAACAAAACTATTGATAATTCACCTAATTTGACTATGATGATGTTGAACTTAGGATACTGTTATTTTTTTAATTTAAAATTGGATTTTGAATCAAGAGTTCAATAAAAATGCCTCCAAATGAAGCTGAATATTTCAAAAAATAATAAAAAATCATCTGTCGCATTGGATGCGCGCTTGAAAAAGTAAGCCAGTTCATTAATTTTTCCTGCTCTTCCCAAATAAAAATATCCAAACAGATTCACAAAATGTTGCCATACAGAGTGTTGTTCTTAAAATAAATGAAGTTTTCTGTTTTTCCTTAAGACTGACCTGGATTCTGTTCTAGATTTTTATCTAGTTTTGATTAGTAATATAAGAGGAATATTTCTACAAACTCAAGATAACGCCCTGTATCTAAGTTTTAAAAGACGGTAGACACATGGATGAGGGGTGATTTGAAACCCTCAAAGTGTCCGCAATCTGCAAGTATCTTCTGTACATTTTAATCTGACACACCCTGTATAAAATTTTCCTGTGCCTGTCATGGTGTTTATCGCCAAACTCCTCCGAAACGGTTTGACCGATTTGTATGAACATTTTTGTGCGTATTCGGTAGTTATGAGAATCGATCATAAGTTATTTTTTAAATTGAAAATTCAAGATGGCGGATCCAGTATGCCGGACGAGTTTTGTGATCCGATTTAATTCAAAATTGGTATCTGGGGGTTTTGGGGGTCAGAGATTATGATTCTTTTATGAAAATTGAGAAATTCAAGATGGCGGTTCCAATAAGGATTACGAGTTTTGTAATTATTCCGTCGTAAAAATTTGGAAATTCAAAATGGCGGATCCAATATGACGGACAAATTTTCAAATTATAGTCCAATTTTATTCAAAATTGGTATCTGGGGGTTTTCGGAGTCGGAGATTATGATTCCATCGTCAGAATTAGGAAATTCAACATGGCGGATCCAATATGGCTGACGAGTTTTGTAATTATGATCCGATCCTATTCAAAATTGGTATCTGGGAGTTAGAGATTATGACTTTTTCAACAAAATTAGGAAACACAAAATGACTGATCCAATATGGAGGACGAGTTTCTTTATCATGATCTGATTCTATTCAAAATTGGTATCAGGGGGTTTTCAGGGTTGGAGATTATGATGCTTTCGTAAAAAATTGAAAATTTAAGATGGCGGATCCAATATGGCGAAAGAGTTCTGTAATTATAATCAAAGACCATTCAAATTTTGTATCTGAGGGTTTTTAGGGTCGGAGATTATGATTCTTTGTCACAAATTTGGAAATTCAAGATGGCAGATCCAATATTAGGTTTTGTGATAAAGATTTGATTCTATTCAAAATTGGTGGATGAGGTCATACTAAACAGAAGTAGATAATATATAGTATAGTTATGAATCTGAAGAGATAGATTGTTGAACTAAAAAGAAGTAGACAATAAATAATTGTAGTTGGAAAAACTAAAGAAACACATTTTTATGGATAGCCAAACTAAGAAGAAGTAGGAAATGAAGAGTATTTTGAAAAACTGAAGAGATAGATTGCTGAACTAGAAAGAAGTAGAAAATGAATAGAATATTTTGGAAAACTGAAGGAACATGCTTTTTTATGGATAGCAAAACTAAAATTAAGAAAGAAAATTGAATAATAAAAGTGTTTTGTGATGTTCTGTGAAATATTCAACTAAACAAATATTTACAAGAAATAATGTTCATGGCAGAATAAGGTTTATGGCAAAACAATGTTTGCTAGGTCAGCTAGTATAACTATATATTCATTTACTTACTCCACCAAAGCTTTTGATAGCCACCATGAAAATACCCTTTTCTCCAATGAAAAAAGCTGACACATGCCTGAATACTAGCCTGAATAGTTTTTTAATTGATATCATTTTTTTGCCATACTCACCTCTAAATTCAAGGGTCTCAAACTGTGACAAATGATCAGGTAAGGATCAATTTGAAAGAGAAAAATAAAAAAGGCAGACAATAATATGTGCAAAAATCAGCTTTTCTATTCTTTCAAACTGCCAATGTATAAATAGCCTACTAATTAAAAAAACTGACCTGGGTCCAGCAGTAATAGCAGGAACATAAGAGTGTCTGTTTCTAGAAGAGCTACCAGTAATCCTTGGAATCTCAGACCTAGAATAGGTCTTGGTCTCCCACTCATTGTTGAAACACTCCTTCTCATCCTCATCTATATTAATCAAATCCTCCCTTTCCTCTCTATCCCCAGTTATCATATTCTGTTCTTTCTCAATGATATGAGCCCTCTCTCCAATATGATGCCCAATAGACATCTTTTTTGTGCCTGTAACAGAGTCTGTCACTGTTTTTTGGGTCTCTTTGATGCCCCCAGGAGCCACTCTAGTACTCGAAGTAGCTTTGTACACCTGGGGACGACCATCTGGACCTGAAGTCATGCTGA
Organism: Phaedon cochleariae; assembly: GCA_918026855.4. Lineage (NCBI taxonomy): Eukaryota > Metazoa > Arthropoda > Insecta > Coleoptera > Chrysomelidae > Phaedon > Phaedon cochleariae. Next base: position 4,809,787 of record OU896719.1, on the reverse strand, counting down.
TTACAGTGCTAGAGCTGCTGTAGTTTCCAGCATTGGGCATAGAATCCAGAGAACCGCTCAGAAGTCGGTTGAAGTTGGGCATAACTGGCATTGAAAAAGGCGACATGAGAGAGTTGTGGTGACGGTGTGTGAGTGCACGATTTTCGAAGTCTCCGAACCCCATCATGGGCCCCCCCATCATGCCAAAGGGATCAGAAAACAGGGAATTCATCATGTTGTTCATTTGACGCATGTGCCTCATGTGAGAACTGAAAAATAATAGGAGAATGAAATGATTCTGGAAAGCAGCATGGCCGTGCTTATATGTATTGCTATTGTCTAGAAAGTGGTCGATATTCTTGGGGTATAATGCAACTGTTCTTACCCGAAAATTGGATCGTCTTCCATGTTGCCCATCAACGAACCAAAAACGGACATATCCTGTGATCGCGGCAGTTTGGAAATTTACGAAAACAGGAGAATTAACACAATACGTTCACAAATTCGACAAAATTTTGTCAAGTTCCTTAAAATTTCTCGAACTTTGCTGTTTTCGACAGTTCGAACTTTGATAATTGACATTCGACAGAATGAGAGTGACACTAATGACAAATGACAAATATTCGATTGCTGCAGTGTTGCCAGCTTACTACAAAAATCTTAGATATACTGTCAATGAACGACAGAAGCACTGACATGACTATTATCTAGATTCAATACCATTCATGCCATGGAAAAGACATTATATCACCTACGAGATCAAAATGAAGAAATTTAATCATGCGCATATTTTGGTTCTGTATTTTTGTACTCATTCTGCACGTTGAGTAGAAGCGTGAGGGCTAACATTATTTTTGGTTCACCAAATCGGAGGTTATAAATAAGTTTTTGGGAATGCTTCCATATGCGAAGAGTTCCAAAGCTTCTCGCCGTCCTATATAGACGAACGAATTTTGGTAGAGTGTTGTTCGACATTTTTCAAGGTTAACGACAAAGGGATGTACTGACTGGGACTGTCGAGTTTTGATAGATTTTGAATGTAAGCCAATTAGTTTCTCTATAGGTTTTATTCATCTTTCAATGGAGTGTTTATTGATATTTGAACAATATATGATAACACAGAGTGTTAATTGTTTCTGGAGAATCTCTGAACTTTCATTCGAAATTATTCGACTATACCAGTGCAATCTGTATGGATTTCAATACCCTTGTGATCAAAAGAGCTCCTTCCTAAATGTCATCGACAGACATATATTTTGAATTATCGTCCACATGAAAACAAATTTCGAAAGCTGTGTGTAAAAGTAGTACTATTCCAAATTCCTCCATAAGTGACCAGAGATGCTTCTGAATGATAGTCTAGTATCCCAGACAGCACATAATATTCTATGAATATTCTGACAACGTTCAAATAATATACTCATTTCAGAATATTCTGATAGAATATTCTCAGAATGATCATAGAATATTCTCATTCTGCAAACAATATTCTATGAACATTATATTTGACATATTCTCAGAATATTATTTTGAAAACTCTGAGAATATTCTTTCTGAATATTCTGAGAATATTAAGAATCGTATCAAAACATATGATAAGTATGATCCTATTCTTCTATAAATATTCATAATGTTTACCCTGACATTGGTATATTGGTATTGGTAGGTTGGATGGTGACAGATGCGCTGCGACCTAATTAGATCTATTGTGCCCCATCTGCTCCTGCTATATCAAGGGTTTCCTGTTCATAGCAGCCCCTCGAGATTCAATTCCTTTAGGAATTTGAGGATTTTGAGGGGGTCTAGCTGTGGTATTTCTTCCACAGTCAGCTGGTGTGTTCCCAGTATGTTCAATCTTTTGTGATGTACAGCGTCACACTCCATCAGTATGTGATGGGGTGTTTCTGGTTCTTCCTCACAGAGTCTACAGGTGCCGTCCTCCTGTAAGCCTAGCTTCCTCAGGTGTTCTTTGAGTCTGCAATGCCCCGTTAGAAATCCCGTTATTGCTTTGAGACTTCCTTTGCTGAGGTTTGTCAGTGTCTTAGATCTTTCTCGGTTGAAATTTCCTAGGAGATCTTTAGCCTGCCGTAGTCCTGGAAGTCTTCTCCATTGTCTGGCTCTCCAGGCTCCTTCCGCCTTCTCAAGTTCTACTTGGAAATAGGAATTTCCAAGGCCGCAGAATGGCTCTGGTCCGATCAGTGGCGTTGAAGCCCCTTGTCGTGCCAGAGCGTCTGCTTGTTCATTCCCCTCCACTCCGATGTGCCCTGGCACCCAGAGGAGGATAACTTTATTGTTGCTGCCTAGCTCATTCAGTTTGCTTAGGCATTCCCATACCATCTTCGAGTTGATGTAGGGAGAGCTCAACGCTTTGATGGCTGCTTGGCTATCGGATAAAATCGCGATGTCCTTACCCTGACATACCTTCTTTCATTATCTAGCCTCAATGCTGATTATCCCACTAATACAGTGTTATCATCCTACTATTCATTTTATTCATCAATATGGTTCGTGCATGGCGAAGTGGTAAAGGTTTCACATTCCTTGGCCAACACCATCAGCCATGCCAGCCAGTCCCACACGGAGGATATATGTATTCTTATTGTCCTAACGGATCCTGTTCATTTTGGTCCTTCGCCAAAGCTGTAGGGAGAAACTTCACTTCCAGCTCGTTTGCTCTTTCAACCAAAGGAGATGGAACACTATAGCCACAACTGCCCAGGAGAAAGCCAACATTTCTGCGCATTTATTTGCTAGAAATTCCACTCTGGATTCATCAGGAAAACAACCTACAAACATAACGCCAATTTACAGTCATATATGCCCGAGATCACCTTTCGCCAACATACTATAAAGAAGATTTTATTGGGTCTCAACACTCTCAACACCAACAAAGCTTGTAGCTCGGACGGAATCCCACCGATTGTTCTCAAGAAATGTGCTCCCGAACTAACACATGTTCTCTGCAAGTTGTTCAACCACTCTTACAAATAATTGGGGATATTCCCGTCCAACTGGAAAATTGCAAGAGTACAACCAGTTCCTAAACAGGCAAAAAGACCCTACCTAGCAACTACAGACTGATTGCACTGCAATCTATTATTTTACAGATCATGGAGAAAGCTATCATCGAGCTCATGGAATACCTGAAACATTTCAGAGATCAACTGGTGACCTGCTCGCTTACGTCTCACATATATGGCAGCAATCTATTGGAAAATATGATGAAACCTTAGCCGTGGCACTTAATATCTCCAAAGCATTCGATCGAGTCTGGCACCACGGACTCCTCGCCAATAAGCTTCCATCTTATGGCTTGCCTCCCTGTTCTCTGCAAGCTAGTTTTCTTTCAAACAGGTCTCTTCATGCAGTGGTCGACGGAGTTTCATCTGACTCTCTTACCATGAATGCTGGTGTTCCGCAAGGATCAATTCTAGCACCAACACTATTCCTACTCCATATCAACGATTTGGTGGTAGCAACTTCATGTCCAGTACACAGCTTCGCGGATGATACTACCCTCCATATACCGCCTTTTCTTCCAGAGCTCCAATACTAGCCACAGGCAAATCGAAAACGAACGAGGGAGAAATGTTGACAACATAAATATGGACCTGGTAACAATTCTCGAATGGGGATCCAATGACTTTGGAGACTTCAATGCAAACAAAACACAAGCATGCCTTTTCTCTAGGAAAGCCGATCTCACTGTGCCAAACATAAGCATGTCAAGACTAACCATACCTTTGAAGACATTCATTTCGATGCTTGGTATTACTATCAGCAATAACCTTTCTTTGGAAAATCACGTGAGATCAATTGCGAAAAGTGCATCCCAAAAATTTGTTTTTTTGTTTCGAGCCAGGAGCTATTTCACTTCCAGTCAGCTGCTTATGATCTATAAGGCACAGATCTGACCTGTCCTGGAATACTGTTCCCATATTTGTAGTTGTTGGATTCTGTCCAAAAAAGGACAGTTCGTCTCGTGGGTGATGCCTCGCTCACAAACTCACTCACTTTTCTGGAACACTGTAGAAAAGTTGGCGATCTGCCTCTATTTTATAGATATTTCCATGGACGATGCTCTTCTGAAATATCAACAATTGTACTTCCCTTGGCAGTCTCCACGAGATTAACCTGTCGAGTTGAGGCTTCGCACCCCTATCACTTTGGAGACCTGCAGAACATATCTTGCCAAAGACTCGTTCATCCAACGATGTTCTCTGAACATTCCAGGATATCCCTTTTCTTGGGAACCAGAACATATAAAAAAACAGTTTTTAGAAATTGTGAATAATGTCTTTTATCAATACAATGTGGTGTGTGATATGTGCTGTAAACTATATTTGGGAGAAATTAACGACTTTAATGAAAGAAGGATCGTAAAAATCCAATCACAAGTTACTATAGGTTCGCATCTCCACCATAGCAAGCTTTGCGCAGTTTATCGCTCAGATTACGCTTTGCTGAATATAAACTGGACATTTCAGATTTGAAACCTTCCCAAGTCTGGTTTCCACATAGAAAACCATTATTTTGCTTCGCCAATGAGGCTACTCGAACTCCTGATGAGTAACTCATAGCTAGACCAGTGGAAAATGTCACTCAACTTTTCCAATACTTCGCACCACTTCACTGCACCTTCGTCGTTTTTATCGGGATCAAAACTTGGGATGTTAATGACTGGAGTAGACACTGCGTTTCTAACTGATTCTTCTTTCAAATCCTCCATGGCACTATATAGTGTTCCGATCGAATCCTTACTTCTGATGTGAGGAACCGTGTTGTAGGAACAGTGTTCGGGTGTACGTAATTTTTAGGCACTTCTACAATGAACAGCGAGAACAACCACTTCATTCTATCAAGGATAAACGTAGACTGACTGAAACAATTCTCTCTTATATCACCGCAACCTCAATTATCTACCAGACATATATATGAATCACAGAATGATATAACAAAATTATCACAAACTAACCTTACTGAGATATACAAAATCGACGCAAATGCTCCCATATATATTGCATACCTGCAAGAAATGATACATTATTGCCACTCGAAACTTCAATTGAAACAGGATGAATTGAATGAAGCTTCAAATAGTACAAGTTCGTTGAATAGGTCAGCAAGTTGATATATGAACTCCGAAAGAACGCTTCGCGCACGTTCGACCCTGGAAAAGAACATCGTTGAATTAACGATTATTATTATCGGCCAGGCCTTGACAGAATTGTTGAAAAAATTCCAGTGCCTCATCATGCAAGTGTAGCTTTTGCACATTCTGAATGGTCCAAGATGGAGAGTGATCGTCTGCACAGATTTTTGGGTAAAAAGATGAAACAATTTTGTTCAGTTCCCGACACCCATTCCAGAGTATCATCACACAAATTGAAATCTCGTACTCAAAAAGCTTTCGAATTGATCTTCTAGACCCTTATTTGTAGTTGAAAAGGCATCTCATCTGTAGTCTTTACGTCGTCAATAATAATGAACTGTATCCCACTTGGCAACGCTGAATTAGAATTTTCCAGCAGCTGACTTTGACGGCAAATATTATCCCACTTGGGTGGTAATAATGAGGTTATGGTTCTTGTTGACGTGTAAAGGTGTCAAAATTCAAAAATCAGATTCAAAACAGCCACGTTGGAAGTGTCAGTGTAATTAATATTTATTCAAAGTTAATTTCAATGAATTATATAAAAAGAAGTAAATAAGGTAAAGGTTTCTGATTATTCATTTCATACAGTTATATAAATCCAGTACCATAATAGGTAAGCATATCAATTTTCTAACCTGACATGTACTTTTTTTATCAAGAATAGATACAATGAAAGTGAAAGACATTGAACGTACAGCCAATGTGGCTTGGTCCCCGAAAAGCCACCACCCCATATACTTGGCTGCTGGCACAGCTGCCCAGCAATTGGATGCTTCTTTCAGCACCAACGCAGCCCTAGAAATCTACTCTCTGAACCTCTCTGAACCCGGTCCTGATACCAAACTGGTGTCTTCAGTGCCCAGTGACCAGAGGTTTCACAAGATAATTTGGGGCCCTCATGGCAGAGAAGAAGCTGGAACTATCATTACAGGGTGTGATGGGGGCTTGGTGCAAATTTATAGTGCCTCCAAGTTGCTTAAAGGGGAACATGGTATTATTGGGAAGCAGGAGAAGCATGTGGGGCCAGTGCATGCCATGGATTTCAATAATTTCCAGGATAATTTGTTTGCTACTGGTGCTGGGGAATCAGAAATTTTCATTTGGGATTTGAATAATACTAGTTCTCCCATGTCACCAGGTGAGTTTTTTGATTAGCTACATGATTTATGTAGAATGACAACAGCATATGAGCCATTAGCAGGACCACAATTGTTTTATTTCATCATTTTTAGATTTTTATCAAGATTTGGAGGTTTTTTAAGGGTTATTGCACCTATTTTGCAGACCATACAGGGAATGATCAATATCATTTTGTCTGTGAACATAGAATAGAATAGAATAGATAGATAGATAAATAGATAGATTAGGTATAGCGTTTGTGGGGATGCAGCTGATGTGTGACTCAAAAGAAAACTCTTTTTACTTTTGAGAAAGCTTTTGGAATTTATTTAATTCCTTCGTCAGTCTCTCTAAAATGAAATGCGCAATTATGATATTCAAAAGGAATGGGTATTAGAAATTACTTACAGTATATGAAAAAATACATGGGGTTGAAAAATTAGATAGGTAATAGGTTGATCAAGATGGAATTGAATTGATGGATATATTGTGTCTATCATGCTCAATGAATAAAAAAACAGATATTCAAAATTTAAATGTAATTTATTCAAATATTCTAGAAATAGAGAATAAAAGGCATGATAGACACAATATATCCATCAATTCAATTCCATCTTGATCAACCTTTTACCTATCTAATTTTTCAACCCCATGTATTTTTTCATGTTACATATTGTCACTTTGACAAAGTTATATTAGTTTTATATCCATGAATTTATGCATTTTTTACAATTTTATACTACATATTCTGATTTGCAATTCTACAATCTCATATACTGTAAGTAATTTCTAATACCCATTTCTTATGAATATTTTAATTGTGCATTTCATTTTAGAGAGACTGACGAAGAAATTAAATAAATTCCCAAAAGCTTTCTCAAAAGTAAAAAGAGTTTTCTTTTGAGTCCCACATCAGCTGCATCCCCACGAACCCTATACCTAATCTATTGATTTATACAGCTACTAATACTAATTGAATATGATAAATAGATAGATAGATTTCTTATTGATCACATTACATACATATAGAAGGTTTATATGACAGGTCAAGTCAATACAAGAATTGGAAAAGAAATGAAATAAAATCTAGTGATACTTGGCACAATATGAAAAAGTCTAAAATACATACTTTGTAGTGAGATATAATCTGTTGGGCCATCAATACAAATGAGTTGATGGCCCAACAGATTATGTCTCACTACAAAATGATTTGAAGACACTAGAAAATTGGTGTTTAGCAAATAAACTTTCATTAAATACTAGCAAGTGTAAAGTAATGACATATTCAAGAAAAAATACCCCACTATTGTACAATTATCTGCTTAACTAAGAGTCATTATCAAGAGTAACACAGCAAAAGGACTTGGGGATTGTTTATGACAACAAACTAACTTTCACTTATCACTACAAAGCAGTAATTTCAAAAGCTATGAAAGCACTGGGTTTCCTAATTCAAACTTGTAGTGAATTCAATTCCCTAGATGCCCTTTGTCTGTTGTACAATATGTTAGTCAAAAGTGGAATACTGTAGTCAAATTTGGAATCCATATCACCAACAAACAATTTCAGCAATTGAGATGGTACAAAAAAAGTTCTTAAAATACCTATTCTACAAAAAATACAAATGCTACCCTGAAAGAAATTATAGTTATGAACTCCTTCTGAATGAATTCAAGTTCCAATCCTCGTTCCAATCACTGAAAAAGAGAAGAGATATAGGTGACCTATTATTCATTTATAAGATTATTCATAATTCTATAGATTCTGCTACATTATTTTCACTAATTGATTTCAACATACCAGGACTAGCCCCCAGGTATCATAATACTTTCCACCTCAACACTCTGAATACACAGCATAAATTTCATTCTCCAATAAACTCAATGTGCAGAAATTGTAATAAACTTGCAACAGTTGGTATTTTCTTTCTCACTCAAAATCAATTCAGACAAACCATTTCCAATTTACTCTCTGATTACCTAATGAACATATCATTAATTACTTTCATTAAGTATATTTTTCATGATTATTTTTATTATTATCTTCATTATTATTTTTATTGTTATTATCAATATTATTATTATTTTAACTACTATATTGTTACTATGATTATCATTATCTTTTCAACCACATGTTTTAATCTATATTAAGTACTCCTATAATTGGGCTTAGGCCTGCTGGATGTATATTCAATAAATAAATAAATAAATAAATAACATTATCATACAGATTGAAAACCAGATTATATTGAAAATACATAAATGCAATCAAGGAAGAGGCATAAGTTGTCACCTTGGCAATGGTTCGAAATATGTGGTTGATAGGTATTCCTGGATTGAGTAGAAGCACCCATCAATCAACACTTTTTTGATTATTTTTTCAAATTGTATGGGTAGTAGTTGTTTGTAGTGCTCTGGTAAGTAGTTTATTGAATAGA
>OU896719.1:4681081-4800597 GCA_918026855.4 Phaedon cochleariae | reverse complement strand
TCCTATCATTTTGATATTATTTCATAGGAAAGGAAGATAACAACTGGAAGAGAAAAATCAAGGAATTCGCTTGCATTCTTCTGAACGGAGACAATAGCATTGTTTCCTGTTCAGTTGACATATATAGATTATGGCATTCACTGCTGAAATCTGAACATGAAAATGGTAGATTCAAGATCAATTAATGACAACATCCTGTAACTCATTTTGTAGACTAAAATCACTCATTCATATGCCAACATCAGTATGACACTGAGAAGTGTCAAACTATAAGCAGAGCACAACTTCCAAAGAAAAATATTTTGCATTTTCATGTTGAGAACCGGAGCAGATTCGTTCCCAAAATGTCCAAAGATAACAAAGTGTCACTGACAAGCTACTGGATTTTTCTTTCAGGCTCCCTGATGGAAAAATTTGTTAAATGCAGTGACATTTTGGGGCAAATCATCTGATTTGTTCCACTACAAATACAGGGTGTTTCATAATTGAATGCTGATCCTAAGAATAGAATAGAATAGATGTTTATTTAGCTCATTAGCTATTACATAACATATAATTTACAATAAATACTATTTTAAGAACATACAATGTTATTGATTATTGAAGTACATTTGCCTTAATCTAGTTCTGAATAATTTGACATTTGGTGATGTTTTCACTATTATTGGTAAGCCATTATACACCTTCAAACCATCGATAAATAGTGTTTTCTCCATAGCACTAGTCTTGAACTTTTGTATTTGGTAATGATCCGCAGATCTCAGATTATATTCTACCAACTCAGATCTTTTGACAAGATAATCTCTTAAATATACAGGAGCTTGCTTATTTACAATCTTATATAATAACACTAAGTATGACTCGGTAATAAGTTGACGAACATTCAAGAAATTCAGAGTTTCTAACATAGAGATTATCGGAGTATATCTATTGCATTTCAGAATAACTCTCATTGCTTTGTTTTGGAGTAATTGCAGCCGATGAATATGTACATCTGAACAAGAAATAAGTATTGACATACAATAATTGAAATGTGGAAATATAATTGTATTGTACACAATTTTTCTGCACCATAAGGAAAGGTTTCTACAAACTCTATAGAAATACCCGACTTTTTTGCCAATTTTTTTACATAGATAATCAATATGTTTGGAAAAATTCAGTTGAGGGTCAAAAATGATACCAAGATATTTTATTTCATTTACATAACTAATTATAGTATTATCTATTTCAATAACAAGGTTACATTGATCAAATTTAGCCACATTACTCTTACTACCTAGGATCAAACATTTAGTTTTCATATTATTCAATTTGAGTTTATTTGCCATTAGCCATTCATTTAAAATGCACAATTCATTATTCATCACTTGAACTATTTCTTCAAAGTTTTTTCCAGATACAGAAATCAATGTGTCGTCCGCAAAGAGGTTAACGAATGACTGTTGTAAATACAGATTTATATCATTGATATATAAAATGAATAGCAATGGCCCCAGGACTCTTCCTTGCGGAACACCATACAAATTACCAATTTCAACACTATAATCACCATTGATTTTCGTTTTTTGACATCTACCATCGAGATAGTTTTCCAACCATTTCAATACACCTCCTGCTATTCCGTAATTTTTACATTTATATAATAATTTTTGCCTATCTATTGTTTCAAACGCTCTTTTCAGATCTATAAATACACTAATAACGATGTTTCCATCATCTATATCCTTTTTCCACATATTGCATACTAACTGACATGCGGACTCTGTTGAATGATTGCACCTAAATCCCGATTGATTTACATACAGTATATTTTGTTTATTCAAATAGTCACTCAAGTGTTCATGTACTAAGATTTCAATGATTTTTTCAATGACTGGAAGTAAATTTATTGGTCGTAGATCTTCAGGTTTAACTGGTTTACTAATTTTTGGAACTGGTATTATGGTGCTGCATTTCAATACCGATGGCAATACTCCTGTTTGCAGACAGGTATTAATTAAGTTCAATAAGGGATATCCAACAACTGAAAATATATTTTTTATCAACGATACTGTTAGTACTTCATCACCGGTAGCTTTATTTTTTAAACAATTTATCACTTTATATAGTTTATTTATAGTAATGGTGGGAAACGGATCTATGTTGCCATCTATATCTATTTTTTTTTTCAGAAAAACCGTCAGTGCTCGGAATACTTTTAGCAATTTCCTCTATACTATCGAGGTAAAACCTATTTAGTACTTCACTAGTAAAGGGCGATGATCCTTGGATGATTTTAAGGAGAGAAGTTCATATCAACATATGTCCTGAACCTCTCAGTTTTTGAGCTACAGGGTGTTGAAATCAGAAGCGTACAGCGTTTTTGTCGAGGGGTAAATCACATGGGAAGTCCGGTGTACCCTAGACGGGAATTCCTTGGGAAGTCTGGGAATTCTTTGGGAAGTCCGGGAATTCTTTGGGAATTCCTTGGGAAGTCCGGGAATTCCTTAGGAAGTCCAGGAATTCCTTGGGAAGTCCGGGAATTCCTGAGGAAGTCCGGGTATTCTTTGGGAAGTCCGAGGAATTCTTTGGGAAGTTCGAGAATTCTTTGGGTATTCTTTGTGAATAAACGTGGTAGTCCCAGCAATTTTTAGAAAATTGAAGTCAAATTTCTCAACGATGTTCAGATATGAAAATGAATTTTGCGCAAAGAAAACATAATATATGGACTGCACAGTATTTTGCTTCAAGACCTACTTTGTTGATTTTTTTTGACGGAGAGGTACCGCGAGCACCGAGAGTACCTTGTCCCACTTAAAATATCATAAATATGTTAGTCAGTCGAATTTTCATTCTCTTCAAGGTTTCCCTTTGGAATCCTGTTAATTATTCGGAAAGATGAGAAGATCGAGAAAAATTTATTTTTTATTGAACATTTTGAGTTCTGTCTGGCGATCGATTTTTCGACGACTTCCCGATATCCAATCATGCTGAAATTTTACACATATCTTTGGGTCTGGTCAATATGGGTATTATCAGATTCAATACGGTTATTATAAAGTAGAATACTCGGTAGAATACAATTTATAACAAAGCTTGAAATCCAATATGGCCGCCGACAAAAAATTTCCTTTTTATACAAGCGTGCGGAAAAGTTATTTTACCCCACTAGTGCTGAAAAGTTACTTTTCGCCACGATTTTTGTATTGTTGAAAATGGGGATATTTATGACTAACTAAATGATCTATATAACTATTAAAATCTTGTTTATTAAAAACTTTTTTTTTCTCAAATAATAATAATATGGACAAAAACACTCGTGGAAAAACATTATACCTTACTCTTCTTGCGGCAAATGTCTTTTCCACAATTGACGGCTTGCCCGAACTCCGCCCCGCGTCGTTCTTGCAATAGCCGTCGCGTGCGGTAAAATACTACTTTTCGCACTTGTTTGGTAAATAACTACTGAATTCGTTCACAATTCCCTCGACATGGGTACCAAATAAAAGAGAATGACAAGTAGAATACAAAAACCATATGACAATACTTGAAATCCAATATGGGGCCGACACAAAATGTAAATGTTAATCAATTTCATTGAACACTTCGAAATACCATACAGGGTGTGCCTAAAAGGTCTATACAAAAAATACCACATATTCCTCACACCCCAACAATTGAATTATATCAAATCTACCTACCTAAGTATAAAATTGCTCAGTTTGGGCGCTAAACGGCTCTGGAGAATTTTGTACCTACGTTGACATATATAGCTTTGTCAAGCAATAAAACCCATATCATGATAATGATCGAAATTATGATGAATATCATTCCATGCTAGGCGTAGAATTCAATTTTTTCAGTAAATAAACATCTAGAAGGTACTCTTGATAAAATTCTATTACTCTCATGATCTCGAAAAAATTCGTAATTCTAGTAATTTAAAACATGTTGTCTACTTGTCTAGCGCTCTAACCGAGGCTCAAACTAAGCAACTTTGTACTGAAGTAAGTTTGCTTGTATATTTCGTATTGTTTTGGTCTGATGAGGAATATTAAGTATTCTTTTGTGAATACATATTAGGGACAGCCTGTATATTCTTGCAATTTGGACAAACGAGTTCACAGAAATATAAGTATGAAATTTAGCGACTTACTATGAGCCGATCTATAAACTGTAGAGTTAGTTTCATAAACAATCTTGATATAGGGGCCAAAACTTTTATTGCTACAGACATGTGGCATAGAGAAACATCCCGAGAAACATTTTGAAGTTTTTTTGCACAAAAGCTGAAAAAATACAATATTCTCCTATTCAAAGATGTATCCAATAATACAGGTAGGTATTGGAGAAATATCATCATTTACTTTATTTCGAGCTTTATTTCAACCTTCGCTTCATTTCCTTATATTTTTGTACAATGATAGATCGATCCGAGGATCGATCATTTTCATTGATTGACATTTTATTGCCGATTCCTAGATACAGAAGGTTGACGTTTTGTGCACGAGAAATAATACCTAGTAATTTTTGAATGTATGATGAATTGACATTCATCATACAGGACGTGGAAAGTAGGTAATTCTGAATTGATATTTTTATCACATGGAGAATGCGAATTCTCAATGTATTTCTTTATATATATATATCCATTTTTTTGTGTTCATAAATATATCTGAGAATGTCCATTTCAAATACCTAGTAAATTATTTCAACTCTTCTAATTGTTTTTTTACATAAACTTAGTCGTCTGATCTCTCGAATTTTTCCTCTTACTTTCAATTTGAATATAACAAATCTTTGCCATTTTCAATCTCTCAACTATTTTTTCTCGATAGATATTGGTACTTAACAAAAAAGTTGAACAGTGTGACCATGATAAGGTTGCGCACGAGGTTGCGCAGCATGAGGGTCTCGCGAGGGATCTCGGAAACGGTAAGAGATACGAATTCGGTTAAATGAGAAAAAAATTACGCATTCCAAGGGTCATACCTGGTCATACCAATGGATTTCGAAAATTTAAAAAATTGTTAATAATTTCCCATGGTTGAACTCAGAATAAAAAAAACTTTCGAAATCTGTGAACAGATAATCAGGGCCGTATTTGGAAAAAAAGTTGTTGATTTCTCTACGAATAAGAAACGTCGCGTGGAGAAATCAATATCACCACGTTATATCTCATCAAGAGATGCCATGTAAGAGTATTTTTAGAGTTTTCTATACAGGGTGTTGCGAAATTCGACCGACAACGCTTGACAGGTGATAGCCCTCGTGATTTCATAATCACTGAGATAGGGACATACTGTCTTCAAGTGTTCAGTTCTCGAGATACAGGGCGTTAAAGCTAAGAAATTAAAATAGTTGTTTCGCAATATCTCAAGAATAATTGAATATAATGCATTCAACTTCGGTATATGGTTTCATCCTCGAATGGGTTATTTTTTGACCAGGCAGCTATTCCGGATATTTTATCCAGTGGTGCCCTACAGGGGGTTGTGGCAACTTTTCCTCCCATATTATCTACGCCACTGATTAAATTTCGATAATCTCCAATTCTTCGAATTCATTGTTCAATTTAGTTAAAAAAATGCATTACCTCCAACTGTGCTGAAATGCACAGTTTTCGAGATATTCGACCCAACATAGAAGATTGCATAGTAATATTTCATCATTTTCAGTAGTAGAAAATTGCTTAAATAATTTTCTCGTGTTGAGTAGACTAGATACTATTCAGATCTCATTCTATAGCTGAACAGAAATAGTAATTCCACGAATAGAGAGGAAACAACAATTTTGGTAATTTTCTACTACTGAGGAAGATGAAAAATTACTATGGAAACTTCTATTTTGGGTCAAATATCTCGATAACTGTTCCTTTTAGCTCAGTTGAAAGTGATGCAATTTTTCAACATAATTGAACAATCAATTCGAGAAATCGGAAATAATCGAAATTCCATCAGTGGCGTAGAAAATATGGGAGGATATGTTATTACAACCCTCTGTAGCGCACCTCTGGATAAAATTATCGGAATGCCTTTCTGGACAAAAAATTAACCATTGGAATATGAAACCATATACGGAATTTGAATGCATTATATTAAATTTTTCTCGAGATATTGCGAAAAAACTATTCTAATTTCTCAACTTCAACGCCCTGTATCTCGAGAACTGAGCACTTGAAGACCGTATGTCCCTATTTCAGTGACTATGAAATAACTTGGGCTATCACCTGTCTAGCGTTGTCGGTCGAATTCCGCAACACCCTGTATATCTGATAATAACTTAGAAAAACAAATAGATATTCCAAAAATTCACTTTCCATATACAAGGTGTTTCTCAAGTACGTGTAGAAAATCCAGGAGCATGTTGCTGACGTCAAAATAAGAAGAAAAGTTCGTATAAATATATGTCCGAAAGTTATTCGTTTCTGAGATACAGAGTGTCAAAGTTGAATTCTTATTTTTGTTTTTTGTTAATAAATTTCAAAATAATTGTGATATTCAAATGAATTTTGGTATGTCGGGGTATTTTTCGATGACAATATCAAATTTTATGTTAGTTCATCTCTTTCGTGAGGGTGGCGGCACCTACATGTCTTTTGAGTCTTTTGAAAAGTCACAACTTTTTTGTGCGTACCTGTATCACGTTCTATAGTAGGAAAAATAGTTTTCTAGAACACGTTCGTGTAAAAAACATATTCTTCTGCGAGCAACAGTTTTCGAGTTATTGGGATTTTCAATAATCGATGCAAGTAATTTGGAATGACGAAGAAGTAGGAATTCAAAATTGATTTATCAAGTAGGTAAGGAAAATTATTTTTTTTTATTAATACTGATAATAATAACTGTAATTGAGACCAAATAAATACTAAAACAGTTAGTTGAGGGAATTGATTAAACTAATTGTTCAAAATGGCCAAAAAAATAGATACAAAGAAGTAAGAATCATCATTTGGCTACATTCCAATGTTGAATTGTTGAATGGAGGAGAATATTGAATGAAAGAAGAAAAATGCACTGACGTATCTTTTCTAACTGCTTAGAGTCGACTTACGAGCCCAATGGAATTGATTCAAATGCATCGATTGTTTCAAATCCCAATATCTCGAAAACAGTTGCTCGCATCGACCTCTACCAAGAATATACCTTTTACACAAAAATGTCCTAGAAATCTATTTTCTTACTATAAAGCGTGATACAGGTACGAACAGAAAAGTTATGACTTTTCAAAAATTCAAAAGACATGTAGGTAGCGCCACCTCCACGGAAGAGACAAACTACCAAACTTCATTCGATTATCACAATTATTTTGGAATTTATTAACAAAAAACAAAAATAAGAAATAAGAATTGACACTCTGTATCTCCGAAACGGATAACTTTCGGATATATATTTATACGAACTTTTCTTCTTATTTTGACGTCAGCAACATGTTCCTGAATTTTCTACACGTACTTAAGGAACACCCTCTATAACTGAAAAACTAAAAACAATTGTGAAAATTTTCCAAAGCCGTTGGTATGATCATCAAAATGCGCAACTTGTTTCCCATTTAACCGAATCCGTTTCTTTTCCTGTTCCCGAGATCCCTATATTACCTTATCTTGGTTTCACTATACAGGGTGGGCCACCAGTAACCCCTCGGTCTCTAGAAGGCTAACCACTTATCTTCTTGGAATTCTTCCTCTCTAGGAAGTTGCATGTCAACATAGGCTACCATTTAAAATTATTTCGAAACATACAGGGTGTCCCCAAAAACCATAAAACACTGAAGTTAAACTTTTTTTTATCGAACACCCTATATATTATTTCATTTTGAGATTCTCCCTTGTGAGCTGATTTCATCATACTTGGGGTCTAGCAGTTATAATTACTGAGATATAGGGTGTGAGAAATCCAGATTTTCCAAGTTCAAGAATTTTTTGTGTCTAAACCATTCATAATTGGTCAAAACGGCTCACATGTCCCTATCTCAACTTTTGATCAACTATCTACTGACATTTAATTGAAACAAATACAGGGTGGTGCAGAATTCAGAATCTTGATCACCCGGTATATGTCCCAATCAAATATCAGTAGATAGTTAATCAAAAGTTGATAAAGGGACATGTAAGCCGTTTTGACCAATTATGAATAGTTTCGACACAAAAAATTCTTGAACTTGAAAAATCTCGATTTTTCACACCCTATATTTCAGTAATTATAACTGCTAGACCCCAAGTATGATGGATTGTTGAAATCAGCTCACCAGGGAGAATCTCAAA
Organism: Phaedon cochleariae; assembly: GCA_918026855.4. Classification (NCBI taxonomy): domain Eukaryota; kingdom Metazoa; phylum Arthropoda; class Insecta; order Coleoptera; family Chrysomelidae; genus Phaedon; species Phaedon cochleariae. The sequence goes on along the minus strand of OU896719.1, from coordinate 4,792,352 downwards.
ATGAAATAATATATAGGGTGTTAGATAGAAAAAAGTTTCACTTCAGTGTTTCATGGTTTTTGGGGACACCCTGTATGTTTCGAAATAATTTTAAATGGTAGCCTATGTTGACATGCAACTACCTAGAGAGGAAGAATTCCAAGAAGATAAGTGGTTAGCCTTCTAGAGACCGGGGCGTTACTGGTGGCCCACCCTGTATTTTCAACTGTTTCATCTGAAATGAATTGGGAAAATCGACTAATGGTATTCTTCGTGAACAAAAGTGAAACACTTGTCGTAAACACAATTCTTGAATAACTGGGCAAATTAAAGAGTTCCGAACGATATCTCAAGAAGACTTCAATGAGCTGTTAAAATAATTATCATTCAAATCGGCAAAAGATTTTTTTTCAATGTGTACCGGAACTGTTTTGCAAAATCTGTAAATGGTATACATACCTACTAATTTTTTATTTAAATGGGAAGAAACCTGTATAGGCTTCTGTCACTTGAATTCAGAAACACCCAGTAGTGTTAATGATACTTATCCCAGTACTTATCACTAATCCCTATACATGTTTTTTCATTGCCCAAGTTTCGTCCTTGGGTTTGAATTCAACCTACCTATCGATTGACTTTTTTTGCATTTCACGAATGGAACTCATTCGTAATCTACCTATTTTTACGCAAAATTTTGAAAACTCCTTGGGATGTATGATAAATCTTTAGGAAATCCCGGAATTCCTTGGGAAGTCCGGGTAGTCTCTGGGAATTCCTCAGGTAGTCCCAGGAATTCCAGGTAGTCTTTGGGAATTTCTAGGAATTCCTTGGGAAGTCCCAGGAATTCCGGGTAGTCTTTAGGTAGTCCCAGGAATTCCGGGTAGTCTTTGGGAATTCCTAGGAATTCCTTGGGAAGTCCCAGGAATTCCGGGTAGTCTTTAGGTAGTCCCAGGAATTCCGGGTAGTCTTTGGGAAATCCTAGGAATTCCTTGGGTAGTCCCAGGAATTCCGGGAATTCTTTCAATAAAGGAAGTCTAGTGTACCCAATTTCAGCCCGTGATTTACCCCTCGGTTTTTGTAAACAAAACATTCAATATCAGGTCTACGGGGACATCAGTGGTAAAAGTGAAAGTTTGATTTTCGTTCCAAAACAAAATGTGTTTCCACTTATAGTGGGTGTCTACTGAATTATCAAAAACTATATCTTTGGTTTTTATTTTTTTACGCGAAAACGGTACGTTGTATGAAAGTAAGTTCTTGGAACCAAATTTGCTCCAAAATGAATAAGAATTGAAAAAAAAAATCTTGTTCTCAGAAAAATCAGTGGCGTACTATTTTTTTCATCAAAAATTGTCAGTTCAAATCCCGTACGGACGCCACTGGTGAGAATTTTTAAATATCTTTCACTTAAAAGAATGCTCCTCAATAATGAAAAGGTGTATACAAAATATCATAACAATATCTAAGAGTGATGAAAAATTATGATGAAAAACTAATTCTTTTCTTGAAATTTCATCACCCTGTAGCTCAATAACTAAGAGGTTTTGGACATATGTTGATATGAACTTTTCTCTTTGAAATCATCCAAGGATTATCGCCCATAAGGATCAGCATTCAATTATGAAACACCCTGTATATTGCAATAATACGCATATCTTCATTTTATAGAAAGGAGGAGAGAAAATCCCAAAAAATCCAGTGTTTAGCTTTCCAAAAATAAACCACCACCTCTGTGTTAGTACAAAAACCTCAAGTTACCCGTATTAATTCATTTCCCAGCAATTTTCATTCCTGCCTACCTAGTTGTACTTGATGTGGGCAATGCTACCTGTGGGGACCTTATACTTCTACGGGCAGATACCAGCTGGGAGGCAGACCTTTCCTTGTGCCGGCGACTACTACACATGCACCACAACATGAAGAAAACAAACATTTAGCACAGAAAGAAAAATGGCAAAGTCATAATGGTCTCCATGAAGTTGGAAACACATGGGAATTTTCGCTTTTGGGGACTGTAGGCAATTAGTTATTTAGTGTAAAGAGTGTACAGGGTGCGCCTCTTAAAATGGAACCCCTCCTTAAATCTTTTGTTTTCAAAGATGCGAAGAAATGTTGAATTGAAAAGTTGCTTGAAACGATCCGAACTTTTATTTCGTGAAGTTGACTCATATACAGGGTCATTCGTTTCTCTGGAAAGGACATCAACTATGATTATTTCAATGGAACACCCTATATATTTTCTGACATTTCGATAGAGCCTTTTTTTCTGATTCCAAAAATATATATGATTCGCATATTTGGTTGAAAAATAATTGAGTTATTGATTATCAAAGTTAACCAAAATACCGAATCTTCCAATGAAACTGTCTATTCATATTTTTTTTCATCAAGATTGAACTATTCCAATACCATGATAAAACAATACTATCACATTTCCTTTGAGCTTGAACAATATATAAACTTTATTTCAAAGCCCACTATATTCAACTTACCTTAGATGATATGAAGTGAAGGTTCATAATGTGGTATTTTGGTAAATTTTGATCATCAATAACTCAACTATTTCTCATTCAAATATGCAACTCATATATATTTTTGAAATCAGAAAGGATGGCTCTATCGACATGTTGTAAATTAAATATGGCGTTCCATTGAAAAAATTAAGGTTGATGTCCTTTCTGGAAAAACGAATGACCCTGTATATGAAACAACTTCACGAAATAAAACTTTGGGTCGTTTGACACAACTTTCTCATTCAAAATTTTTTCATATCTCTGAAAACGAAAGAGTTAAGAGGAGATTCCATTTTAAGAGGCGCACCCTGTACAGAATGAAATACCTAGGTATTGAATATGAATATGTGCTCGTTTTGACATGTTCTACACCCTTTTATGTGGATCAATAAATTCTATCTATCTATATATCTATCTATCTATACACCAAGGTAGTAAAAGATATCAGTATAACCCAGGGACCAAGATTATATTCTGAGGCTTCAGCGGAGAAGTATAATAAGGTCCCATGGTAATTATATTCTTTATGCACTTCAGGGATTCAAAGGGTACCTTTAATCCCTATTTTCGGGAAAAAAAGGGTTATTTAAATCCCTAGGGATTCAAAGTTACTTTAAACCCTATGGATTTGAAGTACCACTTTCTCAAAGAAATCTGGATCACCATAGTTACTGAGGTAGTTGATATGGTTACAATCAACCCCTTCGATGACGTTTTAGAAATAGAGTACCTACCGTTTAGTTTCATTCAATTTTTTTCGTTATTTTTAACGTTTTACCTATCCTCAAGTGCATAAGATAGTCTATACACCTCAGGACTAAAGTGTTTTTAAATCCCTCGACAAATTATAACCCTCTTGTTGGTCGGGCTACAAACTTTTTGTCTAGGGATTGAAAATACCACTTTATCTAGGTGTATAACGTACTATTACTACCAAGATAAATTTCAAATTTTTTTACCACTAGCAATACATTCCAATCATTTTAGTTCTGTGAACCTATTGTCACTATAAAAGCACTCATTTTCAATACTTAAAATCTAGTAGTCATAGCATATGACAAGTCGTTATTGATGAATACCTACTAGATTCCAGTGCGCTTAATGCGAATCACGCATCAGAACAGTGAATTCGGGTTAATTATAACATAGGTGGCTATGTCTTCATTGACAAATGGTAGTAAAAACACACTCTAGGCATCGAAAAGGAGTAAATAATGTTAGATTTTATAGCTAGTGGTGGAATAACAATATTATTAGATTCATGAATAAAAATGATTTTTGATCAGGGATTGATCACCTAACTTCTTCATGAGCAAATAATACTACTTATATGCTGATTTCATCAAGTAGGTTTGTACCAAGGTTTGTACAGGGCTGGTTTTATTAATGTGAACCCCTCTTAATCTTTTTTGTTTTTCACAAAAAAAAAACTGATAAAGATATTATACAATTATGTTTCATTTAGGTTTCAATCATAGTGACAGTGTTGCAATATCTCTTCAAATATACAGGGAATTCAGAAAATATATATACTTCTCAAATGGATTGTCCTGTATATTCTGCTAGATATGAATCCCTTATATCATATATTTGAAATCAGGATGAATTGAGGAATTCAAATCTATCAAAATATACGGCGCATTTGGTTCGAAAAAAAAATATTTTTTTCTATACCCTGTATATTTGAAGAGATATTGCATCATTGTCCATTTGAGTGAAATCTGTATGAGAAATTGTATGAAATCAGCTTTTTTTTTTTGACTGAGTATGAAACAAAAAAGATAAAGGGGGTTCACATTAATAAAACTAGCCCTGTACAATTACAATGGAAATTTATTATTTTAAAAACTTCAAACAATCCTATTAGGCGATGGCACGTGATCTCTTTAGTCATTACTGATGAATAGCATCTAGATTGATACCCTACATATCACAAGTCATTTTCCGGTCGTCAGAGAGGGCGACCCGACCCGACAATGACTTTTGTGATATGTAGGAAATCAATCTGGATGATATCTATCAGTAATGACCAATGAGATCGCGTGCCATCGCCTAATGCGATTGTTAGAATTTTTTAAAATATTAAATTGAACATTTCGCCCACTCTGATGACCTGACAATGTCTTTTGTGATTTGTAGGAAATCTATCTGGATGATATCTATCACTAATGATCAATGAGATCGTGTGCCATCACCTAATGGAATTGTTAGTTTTTTCATATATCAAATTGACAATTAAGCCCCCGTTGACGACCCGACAATGACTTTTATGATATGTGAGGAATCAATCTAGATAATATCTATCAGTAATGACCAATGAGATCGCGTGCCATCGCCTAATGGGATAATTAGAATTTTTTTTAAATATCAAATTGACAATTTCGCCCCCTCTGACGACCCGACAATGTCTTTTTTGATATGTAGGAAATCAATCTAGATGATACCTATCTGTAATGATCAATGAGATCGCGTCCCATCGCCTAATGGAATTGTTAGAGTTTTTTCAAATATTAAATTGACAATTAAGCCCCCGTTGACGAACCGACAATGACTATTGTAATAATAATATGTGAGGAATCAATCAAGATGATACCTATCTGTAATGATCAATGAGATCGCGTTCCATCGCCTAATGGGATTGTTAGAATTTTTTTAAATATTAAATTGGCAATTCGCCTCCTCTGACGATCCGATAATGACTATTGTAATAATAATATATGAGGAATCAATCAAGATGATACCTATCTGTAATGATCAATGAGATCGCGTTCCATCGCCTAATGGGATTGTTAGAATTTTTTTAAATATTAAATTGGCAATTCGCCTCCTCTGACGATCCGATAATGATTTTTGTGATATGTAGGTAATCAATCTCTCAGTAATGGCCAATGAGATCGCCTGCCTTCGCCTAATTCACGATAGAAATTAACACGTCGCCCCACCTGGTGGCAACAACTTGAACACTTCTGAGCGATTTGTTTTGATGAAATGAACAATAAGCACAAACAAAAAAACAAATTTGAACCAATGTAAACAAAATAAACAGGCTGCTTTGACAGCTTCCAAAAATGGTGAATAGGATTGTTGGAATTTTTTAAAATATCAAACTGACAATTTCGCCCCCTCTGACGACGCGACAATGAGTTTTGCGATATGTACTAAATCAATCTAGAATCTAGAGGATATCTATCAGTAATGATCGATGAGAACGCGTGCCATCGCCTAATAGGATTTCTAGAATTTTTTTAAATATTAAATATTAAATTCCTTAAACGCAGTGACATTTTGGGGCAAATCTGATTTGTCCTTACTACACATATTGTATAATATTCATATTTTTATTTTATAGAAATGAGGAGAAAATCCCAAAAAATGTTGAATAATTAAAAAGACAATTTTCACCCCACTGATGACTCGACAATGGGTCTTGTGATATGTAGATAAACAATTAAGCTCAGATAGATTAAAATGACCAAAATTGAACAAGTGTGGTTGAATAACTGTGGCGACGATCTCATCCACGAATTCCACGGTTTTATATCCACACTTCATGTTGGTTAACAATGTTGCCAAACCGTAAAACTGTAGATGACAAACCGTGGCTGCTTTCACATCCGTCAAATGAAGGCAATTAGATATCAATATATTGATTTATAATCATGTTGGAATTTCTTATGGAAAGCCCCTCAGTCTCTCATTTCAATACTATTAATCTAATATACAGGGTCTTTCACATTTAAATGTACATAGGATACCTGTGAATAGAGGACACTTTGATGGTTCCAAATCACTCCCCATTGATGTGTCTACCGCCTTTTATAACTCAGATACAGGACCTTATCTTGATCTTGGCAAAATATTCAACTGGTCATAATTTGTTCATACTTGGTAGAAATATCCCACTTATAATGCCCATCAAAACATCGAGATCAGAATCCAGGTCCGTCTTAAGGAAAAACAGAAATCTTCCTTTATTACAAAAACAACACTCAGTATGGCAACATTTTATGATACTGTTCTGGAATTCAGAAAGAGCGGAAAAATTAATAAATTGACTTACTTTTTACGAGCGCGCATCCAATTTGACTAATGGTTAATTATTATTTTTTGAAATATTCAGCTCCATTTCCAGGCATTTTTATGGAACTGTTAATTCAACATGAAATTTTGATACAAAAAAATAACAGTCTTTGAATGTCAACATCATTAGAGTCAAATTAGGTGAAGCATTGATAGATCTGTTTGTTTGACAGAATAACTTGTCTATGATTTTAAAAATTTTCCAGGATCAGGATTTTAGAAATTTTCCAGGATCATTTTATTCTTCACTATTAATAATTCATGAGCAGCGGTAAAGTCGACTGTGCAACAAATTCCGACAGAATTACAAAAATTTTTGCACAGCATACTATACCATGGCTTATGATTAATAAATGGTGGAGAATAAAACATTTTCTGATATCATTGAAGTTATTATGTCAAATGAACAAATCTATAGATAATTCACCTAATTTGACTCTGATGATGTTGAACTTGGGAGACTGTTATTTTTTTGTATCAAAATTGGATTTTGAATTACGAGTTCAATGAGAATGCCTTGAAATGGAGCTGAATATTTCGAAAAATAATAAAAAACCATATGTCAAATCGGATGCGCGCTCGTAAAAAGTAAGTCGGTTCATTAATTTTTTCCTGCTCTTTAAAAATAAATATCCAAACAGATCCACAAAATGTTGCAATACAGAGTGTTGTTTTTAGGATAAATGAAGTTTTCTGTTTTTCCTTGAGACTGACCTGGATTCTGTTCTAGATTTGTATCTGGTTTTGATTAGTAATATGAGAGGAATATTTCTACAAACTACTTAGTTAAGACCAGATGAAGATTTTGCCAAACTCAAGATAACGTCCTTTATCTAAGTTTTAAAAGACGGTAGACACATGGATGAGGCATGATTTGAAACCATCAAAGTTTCCACAATCTGCAAGTATCTTCTGTACATTTAAATCTGAAACACCTTATATAAAATTTTCCTATACCTGTTATGGTGTTTGTTGCTAAACTCCTCCGAAACGCATTGACCGATTTGTATGAAAATTTTTGTGCGTATTCAGTAGCTATGAGAATCGATCATGTTATTTTTCAAATTGAAAATTCAAGATGGCGGATCCAGTATGGCGAACGAGTTTTGTGATCCGATTTAATTCAAAATTTGTACCTGGGGGTTTTGGGGGTCAGAGATTATGATTCTTTTATCAAAATTGAGAAATTCAAGATGGCGGTTCCAATAAGGAGGACGAGTTTTGTAATTATTCCGTCGTAAAAATTAGGAAATTCAAAATGGCGGATCCAATATGACGGACAAATTTTCAAAATATAGTCCAATTTTATTCAAAATCGGTATATGGGGGTTTTCGGAGTCGGAGATTATGATTCCATCGTCAGAATTAGGAAATTCAACATGGCGGATCCAATATGGCTGACGAGTTTTCTAATTATGATCCGATCCTATTCAAAATTGGTATCTGGGAGTTAGAGATTATGACTTTCTCAACAAAATTAGGAAACACAAAATGACTGATCCAATATGGAGGACGAGTTTCTTTATCATGATCTGATTCTATTCAAAATTGGTATCAGGGGGTTTTCAGGGTTGGAGATTATGATGCTTTTGTGAAAACTTGAAAATTTAAGATGGCGGATCCAATATGGCGATAGAGTTCTGTAATTATAATCAAAGACCATTCAAATTTTGTATCTGAGGATTTTTGGGGTTGGAGATTATGATTCTTTTGTCACAAATTTGGAAATTCAAGATGGCGGATCCAATATTAGGTTTTGTGATTAGGATTTGATTCTATTCAAAATTGGTATGAGAGTTTTCTGGGTCGGAGATTATGATTTCATTGTCAAAATTAGGACATTGATAATGGCTGATTGATTGATGATTCTATTCAAAATTTGTATATGGGGGTTTCCAGGGTTGGAGATTATGATTTTTTCATAAAAATTGGGAAGATAGTGGATCCAATATGGCGAAGGAGCTTTATAATAAATAGTAGTTTGAAAACCTATGATGACATACAGTTTTATAGATAGCCAAACTTGAGTTTATACTAAACAGAAGTAGATAATATATAGTATAGTTAAAAATCTGAAGAGATAGATTGTTGAACTAAAGAGAAATAGACAATAAATAGTAGTTTGAAAAACTGAAGAAACACATTTTTATGGATAGCCAAACTAAGAAGAAGTAGGAAATGAAGAGTATTTAAAAAAAATGGAGATATATTGCTGAACTGAAAAGAAGTAGAAAATGAATAGAATATTTTGGAAAACTAAAGGAACATGCTTTTTTATGGATAGCCAAACTAAAATGAAGAAAGAAAATTGAATAATAAGAGTGTTTTGTGAAATATTCAACTAAACAAATATTTACAAGAAATAATGTGCATGGCAGAATAAGGTTTATGGCAAAACAATGTTTGCCAGGTCAGCTAGTATAACTATATATTCATTTACTTACTCCACCAAAGCTTTTGATAGCCACCATGAAAATACCCTTTTCTCCAATGAAAAAAGCTGACACATGCCTGAATACTAGCCTGAATAGATATTTAATTGATATCATTTTTTTGCCATACTCACCTCTAAATTCAAGGGTCTCAAACTGTGACAAATGATCAGGTAAGGATCAATTTGAAAGAGAAAAATAAAAAAGGCAGACAATAATATGTGCAAAAATCAGCTTTTCTATTCTTTCAAACTGCCAATGTATAAATAGCATACTAATTTTAAAAACTGACCTGGGTCCAGCAGTAATAGCAGGAACATAAGAATGTCTGTTTCTAGAAGAGCTACCAGTAATCCTTGGAATCTCAGACCTAGAATAGGTCTTGGTCTCCCACTCATTGTTGAAACACTCCTTCTCATCCTCATCTATATTAATCAAATCCTCCCTTTCCTCTCTATCCCCAGTTATCATATTCTGTTCTTTCTCAATGATATGAGCCCTCTCTCCAATATGATGCCCAATAGACATCTTTTTTGTGCCTGTAACAGAGTCTGTCACTGTTTTTTGGGTCTCTTTGATGCCCCCAGGAGCCACTCTAGTACTCGAAGTAGCTTTGTACACCTGGGGACGACCATCTGGACCAGAAGTCATGCTGATTACAGTGCTGGAGCTGCTGTAGTTTCCAGCATTGGGCATAGAGTCCAGAGAACCGCTCAAAAGTCGGTTGAAGTTGGGCATAACTGGCATTGAAAAAGGCGACATGAGAGAGTTGTGGTGACGGTGTGTGAGTGCACGATTTTCGAAGTCTCCGAACCCCATCATGGGCCCCCCCATCATGCCAAAGGGATCAGAAAACAGGGAATTCATCATGTTGTTCATTTGACGCATGTGCCTCATGTGAGAACTGAAAAATAATAGAATGAAATGATTCTGGAAAGCAGCATGGCCGTGCTTATATGTATTGCTATTGTCTAGAAAGTGGTCGATATTCTTGGGGTATAATGCGACTGTTCTTACCCGAAAATTGGATCGTCTTCCATGTTGCCCATCAACGAACCAAAAACGGACATATCCTGTGATCGCGGCAGTTTGGAAATTTACGAAAACAGGAGAATTAACACAATACGTTCACAAATTCGACAAAATTTTGTTAAGTTCCTTAAAATTTCTCCAACTTCGCTCTTTTCGACAGTTCGAACTTTGATAATTGACATTCGACAAAATGAGAGTGACACTAATGACAAATGACAGGTATTCGATTGCTGCAGTGTTGCCAGCTTGCTACAAAAATCGTTGAAATGCTGTCAATGAACGACAGAAGCACTGAATTTCGGTTCTGTATTTCTGTACTCATTCTTACTTATGTCTTCGAGCACAAATAAGAAACATGACTCGATGTCATGAACGACAGTTTGGAGGTTTCTGCGCGTTGAGCAGAAGCGTGAGGGCTAACATTATTTTTTGTTTACCAAAACGGAGGTTATGAATGAGTTCTAGGGAATGCTTTCATTGGCAAAGTGTTCCAAATCTTTGCCGTTCTATATAGACGAACGAATTTGTTGTTCAACATCTTACAAAGTGAACAACAAAAGGATGTGCTGACTGGGCCTGTCGAGTTTCTCTGACTGGTATTGTAAGCGAAATCTCAGAGAGATCATCATTATTATGATCATATGCGAACTTCTATCGTGCGGTAGTAAAGATCGCTATGTTTTGAAACTAAGCGAATTTCTTCTCGAAGATGTTTTTGTGTCGAAATTACCTTTGCATGATGGTTTGATAAAATGGACCCTTCAGGAAGAACGAGAAATGCGATAAAATACAGTGTCCCTTTAAAACCAAACCATCATCAACCGATATATCTTGGAATTCGAACACCCCATAGATATGAAAACAATTCTACTATAACTGTCGTATTTGTTTTTTTTTCTATACAGGGGTGTCCCGTGAAGACCAGGTCAAACCTAGGGAGAATGTAGATTAAAGAATAACCCACCTGCTATGACAAAATTCCCATCATAAAAGTCTTACCGTTTTCGAAAAAATTTGTTTTGTTGAAAATATTGAGTTTTTTGCCCCTTTCAATAGTTTTGTCTGTACGGTTGGTATAATTTTACACCTTTTTGGTCCATCTTTTCAGTGAATATTGCTGAAGAATGATTTTAACGTAAAAAACGATCAGATATGAGTATATATATAGTGGGGGAACCGTGTTGTAGAAACAGTGGTCTACAATGAACAGCGAGAACAACCACTTTATTCTATCTAGTTTATCCTAGACTGACTAATACAATTCTTTTTTATATCACCTCATCCTTAATCATCTGCCAGAAATATATGAATCACAGAACGATAACGATGATCACATACCTACCTAACAATAATAATAATATATTTAATAGTAATAATAAGATACAAATTCGAGGCAAATGCTCACATGGCCAGACTGACATTTAATTCATTCTAGAATTAACAAGAATACTGTGGAAGTGATGCTTATTCAGGCTAATTTCAAAACTTTCGACAAATGTGCTTCGTAAAACGTTACGAAATATACGACGATTTTATCGAAGTTCATCTTTCAACGAAGTTCGTGAAAAGTTACGAAAAACAAAGTTTGTAAAGCGTTACGAAATAAACCTGTTCAATTCAATAAACGAAGTTTGTTCTAAAGCGTTACGAAATACAACTGTTCTATCGGAGTTCGGCTTTCAACAAACAAAGCTTGTAAAGCGTTACGATTTAATGCCATGTTGACCTAATATTTACCAGTCATTATATTTCATGGTTCGGAAAATTCACCGGGCCATATTCGGATCATATCTCCTGCGACTATTCTCTTACGGTTGGTTGCCAAATTCTTCAATTCAAATATATCGTTAGGGAGAGCCACCAGAACCTCAAAAGGACCTTCATATTTTTTTCAAGTTTCGCCAGATGATTGTCTCCAGACTGATGGAATACTAAGTATCCAACATTGATCGTTTCATTAGATCTTCTCTCAGCATCGAACAAGTTTTCCGCGTAATCGGTCTGTTTCCTACGTTCGTATGCCAGTTTTCTATTTTCTTCTAAACTTTTCGGAACGTGTAGAGCAGGTATGCATTTGAGTCAGTATCTTTATATCAGGAGTACTACCATTCGAACCAGTTAACACATAAATATGTGTGAAAATCCCGTCGGTTTTTGGATACCTATTGTATTAAGAGTTGTTTGCAATTTCAAGATTAGGTTCGGCCATTCTGATTTTTCATTTATTTCTGTTTTGAAAAAATTTGTAGCGGTTGCCACATACCTTTCAACTTGACCTTTACTGAGAGGTGCACTTTTCGCTATCAAGTGTTGTCGAATACCTAATTCTGATAACATTGTATTAACAGACTTGTCGGTAAAATTTGAACCTCTATCAAAAATGAAGGTTTTTGTGTTATCGAACAAACTCAAGTGTAATTTCAAGGCATTGCACGTTTTGGTACCAGAAAGTGTTTTGAGAGGGATAAAAAATATTGTGAATGAGTCTATTAACAATAGTAGGTGTTTAAACCCTTCGCTGGATACACAGTCTACGTGCACTGTTCGAAAAGAAATGGGCTTTTTGTCAATTGGATGCAATAATCCTCGTTTAGGACCACTATGGGCTTTGCTGACAAGACACTTCAAGCAATGGTCAAAATACGCACGTTTTGTAGTTCGCGGTCAGATACTTGGGAAGTGCTCGAAAAACTCATCCTCCTTGATACCGATTTGCTAGCGCATATACGTTGATGGCTGAGCGCTCCCATCAATATGAAGCATCGAAATTTGTTGCCGCTGTAGCACACCAAAGTCAATAATTCAATCGCCGGTAATGTGTATTATGGCCGTCTGGCGGTCGCCTGGACACCTGGACGCCATGAAGGCATTACATTTTCGATAGTGGCCGTCAGTTCTCAAGGAGATCGGTGTATCTGGGTATACGCTCTTCTTTGGAGGTTTGTTTCGAAAAATACATCACCTTGAGTTGGATATTTCCATGTCGCTGGAAAAAAATAGCACCGAAAGCCAATAATCGAACTTGCGTCCGTATGAAGCTCTAATGGTGATCTTGGAACGGAAAATTAGGAATGCACAAACATATGCTTTAGCTATTTTTTTATCTTCGCCCCAGACAAATTTCTCATCAAATTCTGTTGATTTTGTGATGCAAGCCCTATTCGTGAAGAATGTTCAGGAAAGAATTTACTCAAATTGTTCACTAATCCCATAAACTGGTGGACCTGTTTGACATTCTTTGGGTCCGATGCTTTCAATAATGCTTCGACTTCATTTTGTCCAGGTCTTATTCCCTGTTTCGAAATTTCCTGTCTCAAATAACCAATTTTTGTTTCGAGAAAATGACATTTTTTGATATTCAAGGAGAATCCAGCTGCTGAAAGGGACGTAAGCACACGATCCAACTTCTCAAGACCTTTCGAGACAAAATAAAAGAATATCAGGATGTCGTCAAGATGAAGTAATGCATCTTTTTTTGAGGTCACCTAAGACTTTGAAATACTGCAGGAAAATTTGAAATTCCAGAAGACATTCGAAGATATTCGTACCTACTGCCCATCCGGAGGGACAAAAGCCGTTTTCTCTATAAAATTTGGTGCAATGGGAATTTGGTTTTGTTGTTTTTCAAATTGTCTATTTGATCTTGAATTAATGGTAGGGGAAACCTCTAATAATTCCATTGAATTTTGTTCTTCCGCACAAGGCCATTCTGTATGGATAAAATGGATTATCCTTTCCTCTTTCAATTGTATATTCAACTCTGCAGTTGTTATAGGAGTGACAGAATTTCCCGTCGTTATAATTTTGATAAATTTCGAAAGTAAGCCAATCAGTTTCTCTAGGTTTCCATCTTTCAATGGAGTGTTCATTGATTTGGACAATAATGATACAGTGGTATAACTGTTTTCGGAGAATCGTTGAACTTTTCATTCAGAATTATTCAACTACCGGTGCAATCTGTATAGATTTCAATTCCCTTGTGATCAATGAGGCTCCTTCCTAATATGGCATCGACAGCAATAGTTGTACTATCGATCACGTAAAAACAAATTTCGAAAGCTGGTGCCATTTTTTCCCAGACGTAACATTGTTTTACTACTTGCAAAAGTAGTACTATTTCCAATCCCTCTTGAAGTGACCAGAGATGCTGCTAAATGACAGTCTGATTTTCTTGCAATGTTCTCATAGATAGTAAACTAAATTCTGCACCAGTATCAATCAAGAAATTAACATTGAAGCCCTGCATCATGAACTGAGTGCAGAAATCATTATCTTTTATTCGAGAAGTAGATGGTTGATGGTTACTCTTTTTATGGAAGCATTGAATTTCATGATGGCCTCGTTTTTTGCAGTAGGAGCAAATGGTATTTCTTTTTTATCACCAAATGTTTTGCCTTCTTTTAGAAATCCGGAAGATACGTTGCTTCGTTTTTTGGAACAGTTACGGCTGAGATGACCTGGTATTACATGTGTAACAAACTTGTGGATTTTTTTATGACATCTCTAGTGTCGGATGGATAGCTACGCTTGATACATTTTCCGATTTCATCATCTGATTTCGACATTTCATAATTGCTAAGCAAAGCTAAGAGAGATCACTGACTAAGTCAATTTTGCTATTGAACGCGGCTGTTTTGACATAAACATCTCTTATGTCTCCAATAATAATTTCAAGCACTTTGTCAACGGGCAAATCAAAATCTAAAGAATGAATAAGGAATATTTTCTTTCTGGCATACTCACAGGAAGATTCGGCTTTATCGCCAGCGAACAGGCTTGCTTTGCGCAGTTTATTATTGCCCAGATTACGCTTTGCTGGATATAAGCTGGACATTTCAGATTTGAAACCTTCCCAAATAAGTCTTCTGTACTGGTTTCCACGTATAAAACCTAACTAATTCATCATTCAAAGCCTCGAAATATTATGCTATGATATTCGATAAATCATTCATGGTACTAGTGGTTCGAATCCCTACTTTTGATATGAAAAAGTGTTGTAGAAACAGTGTTCGGGTGTACGTAAATGAAATAGGCACTTCCACAATGAACAGCGAGAACAACTACTTTATTCCACCAAGGATAAACGTAGACTGACTGAAACAATTTTCTCTTGTATAAAATATGAAGCTTCAAATAGTTCAAGTTCGTTGAATAGGTCAGCAAGTTGATATATGTGCTCCGAAAGAACGCTTCGCGCACGTTCGACCCTGAGAAAGAACATCGTTAAATTAACGAGTATTATTATCGGTCGGGCCTTGATAAAATTGTTGAAAGAATTCCAGTGCCTTATCATGCAAGTGTAGTTTTTGCACATTCTGAATGGTCTAAGATGCAGAGTGATCGTCTGCACAAACTTTTGGGTAAAAAGGTAAAACAATTTTGTTCAGTTCCCGACACTCATTTCCAAGTATCATCACACAAATTGAAAACTCGTACTCAAAAAGCTTCCAAATTGATCTACTAGACACTTGTTTGTAGTTGAAAAGGCATCTCATCTGTAGTCTTTACGTCGTCAATAATAATAAACTGTATCCCACTTGGCAACGCTGAATTAGAATTTTCTAGCAGCTGACTTTGACAGCAAATATTATCCCACTTGGGTGGTAATAATGAGGTTATGGTTCTTGTTGACGTGTAAAGGTGTCAAAATTCAAAAATCAGATTCAAAACAGCCACGTTGGAAGTGTCAGTGTAATTAATATTTATTCAAAGTTGATTTCAATGAATTATATAAAAAGAAGTAAATAAGGTAAAGGTTTCTGATTATTCATTTCATACAGTAATATAATTCCAGTACCATAATAGGTAAGCATATCAATTCTCTAACCTGACATGCACTTTTTTATCAAGAATAGATACAATGAAAGTGAAAGACATTGAACGTACAGCCAATGTGGCTTGGTCCCCGAAAAGCCACCACCCCATATACTTGGCAGCTGGCACAGCTGCCCAGCAATTGGATGCTTCTTTCAGCACCAACGCAGCCCTAGAAATCTACTCTCTGAACCTCTCTGAACCCGGTCCTGATACCAAACTGGTGTCTTCAGTGCCCAGTGACCAGAGGTTTCACAAGATAATTTGGGGCCCTCATGGCAGAGACGAAGCTGGAACTATCATTACAGGGTGTGATGGAGGCTTGGTGCAGATTTATAGTGCCTCCAAGTTGCTTAAAGGGGAACATGGTATTATTGGGAAGCAGGAGAAGCATGTGGGGCCTGTGCATGCCATGGATTTCAATAATTTCCAGGATAATTTGTTTGCTACTGGTGCTGGAGAATCAGAAATTTTCATTTGGGATTTGAATAATACTAGTTCTCCAATGTCACCAGGTGAGTTTTTTGATTGGCTACATGATATGAAGAATTACAACAGCATATGAGCCATTAGCAGGACCACAATTGTTTTATTTCATCATTTTTAGATTTTTTATCAAGATTTGGAGGGTTTTTTAAGGGTTATTGCACCTATTTTGCAGACCATACAGGGAATGATCAGTATCATTTTTTCTGTGAAGATAGAATAGAATAGATAGATAGATAAATAGATAGATTAGGTATAGGGTTTGTGGGAAAGCAAGCTGATGTGGGACTCAAAAGAAAACTCTTTTTACTTTTGAGAAAGCTTTTGGAATTTATTCAATTCCTTCATCAGTCTCTCTAAAATGAAATGCACAATTATAATATTCAAATATTCAAGAGGAAAGGGCATTATAAATTACTTACAGTATATGAGATTGTAGAATTGCAAATCAGAATATGTAGTATAAAATTGTAGAAAATGCATAAATTCATGGATATAAAACTAATATAACTTTGTCAAAGTGACAATATGTAACATGAAAAAATACATGGGGTTGAAAAATTAGATAGGTAGAAGGTTGATCAAGATGGAATTGAATTAATGGATATATTGTGTCTATCATGCTCAATGAATAAAAAAACAGATATTCAAAATTTAAATGTAATTTATTCAAATATTCTAGAAATAGAGAATAAAAGGCATGATAGACACAATATATCCATCAATTCAATTCCATCTTGATCAACCTTTTACCATTTCATCAATCTTTTACCTATCTAATTTTTCAACCCCATGTATTTTTTCATGTTACATATTGTCACTTTGACAAAGTTATATTAGTTTCATATCCATGAATTTATGCATTTTCCACAATTTTATACTACATATTCTGATTTGCAATTCTACAATCTCATATACTGTAAGTAATTTCTAATACCCATTTCTTTTGAATATTTTAATTGTGCATTTCATTTTAGAGAGACTGACGAAGAAATTAAATAAATTCCCAAAAGCTTTCTCAAAAGTAAAATGAGTTTTCTTTTGAGTCCCACATCAGCTGCATCCCCACGAACCCTATACCTAATCTATTGATTTATACAGCTACTAATATTAATTGAATATGATAAATAGATAGATTTTTTATTGATCACATTACATACATATAGAAGGTTTATGACAGGTCAAGTCAATACAAGAAATGGAAAAGAAATGAAATAAAATCTAGTGATACTTAGCACAATATGAAAAAGTCTAAAATACATACTTTGTAGTGAGATATAATCTGTTGGACCATCAATACAAATGAATTGATGGCCCAACAGATTATATCTCACTACAAAATGATTTGAAGACACTAGAAAATTGGTGTTTAGCAAATGAACTTTCATTAAATACTAGCAAGTGTAAAGTAATGACATATTCAAGAAAAAATACCCCACTATTGTACAATTATCTTCTTAACTAAGAGTCATTATCAAGAGTTACAAAGCAAAAGGACTTGGAAATTGTTTATGACCACAAACTAACTTTCACTTATCACTACAAAGCAGTAATTTCAAAAGCTATGAAATCACTGGGTTTCCTAATTCGAACTTGTAGTGAATTCAATTCCCTGGATGCCCTTTGTCTGTTGTACAATATGTTAGTCAGAAGTAAACTGGAATACTGTAGTCAAATTCGAAATCCATATCACCAACAAACAATTTCAGCAATTGAGATGGTACAAAAAAGTTCTTAAAATACCTATTCTACAAAAAATACATGAAAGAAATTATAGTTATGAACTCCTGAATGAATTCAAGTTCCAATCACTGAAAAAGAGAAGAGATATAGGTGACCTATTATTCATATATAAGATTATTCATAATTCCATAGATTCTGCTACATTACTTTCACTAATTGATTTCAACATACCAGGAGTAGCCTCCCGGTATCATAATACTTTCCACCTCAACACTCCAAATACACAACATAAATTTCGTTCTCCAATAAACTCAATGTGCAGAAATTGTAATAAACTTGCCACAGTTGATATTTTCTTTCTCACTCAAAATCAATTCAGACAAACCATTTCCAATTTACTCTCTGACTAACTAATGAACATATCATTAATTACTTTCATTAAGTATATTTTTCATTATTATTATTATTATTATTATTAATATTATTATTATTTTAACTACTATATTGTTACTATGATTATCATTATCTTTTCAACCACATGTTGTAATCTATATTAAGTACTCCTATAATTGGGCTTAGGCCTGCTGGATGTATTTTCAATAAATAAATAAATAAATAACATTATCATACAGATTGAAAACCAGATTATATTGAAAATACATAAATGCAATCAAGGAAGAGGCATAAGTTGTCACCTTGGCATTGTTTCTAAATAATATGTGGTTGATAGGTATTCCTGGATTGAGTAGAAGCACCCATCAATCAACACTTTTTTGATTATATTTCCAAATTGTATGGGTAGTAGTTGTTTGTTGTGCTCTGGTAAGTAGTTTATTGAATAGAATATAATAGCATTTATATACTCATTAAAATACACTGTACTGGGTGTTGAGCTCATAAAAAATATAGAATACAAAGATTCATACAAAATATACATAATAATAATGAGGTTAAAATATAATATGCTCAATTGATCCTTATATCATGGTGTTAAGGCTCCTGTTAAGATTAAGTTTCTATAGTTATGGATAGTCTTGGATATACTGTATAGTTCTGAGATATTGTAGGCATTTTTTGAGTATACCTACCAAACTTCCATACACTTCTCAATTCTCCCATTCATTACCTACTTGCCTAACTTTTAACCTAATTTTTTTATTTCATTTGGTGTTCAATCAACTTCTATATGATTCCATTTGAAATTCTCATTTGATGCCCTCTAGATTCATTGAATATTAGTGGGTTTCTTTCTACTACTATTTGGAAATTTATCATTTTAATAATCTTCTCATTATTTGGCACAAATTTCTACAGGGATCTTGTAATTCTATTTTCTGTGACATTATGTTAGAAGTGTGCCAAGTAATGCACAAAAATGTGATGAAGAATTCACCATATCTTATTAGAAGAAGTTGAAACATACAAGAATTCAGTACATAATTCTAAAAAATATTCTATGAAAAATGCTCACATATTTTTGCAAAATGCATGAAAGTGGATAGGTTTTATATGTATTATCAATCACCTTTGAAATCAAAAGGAATAAATATCAAAAATTATCAGGAGAGCCTAGAGTTAGAGGTTGTGACTTGAATGAGTGAGAAATTGATTGATATCTTGTCAGCAGCATACTCAAACTGGGAAAATATCTCATTGATTAGTATTTTTCATTATGTCAGAATCTACTAACTAAGTATACATACTTTTGGATAGTACAACAAAAAATCTCAAGATTTCAAGATGGAATCTCTAAACCTGGGACAAAAACCTGAAATTTTGAAAAAAAGAAATGGAAATGAAAACATTGTGTCACTAATATGCTGTCATATGGAACGTATGGAATGAATCCTGTTACAATTTTTTTTAGGGACAAAAAGCCAACCCACAGAAGATGTCCTTTCTGTTGCTTGGAATAAGCAAGTTCAACATATTTTAGCTTCCACTTTTCCTTCAAAATGTGTGATTTGGGATTTGAGAAAGAATGAACCTATCATAAAATTGACAGATACTGTTTCAAGAATCAGGTGGAAGGTTGTTGCTTGGCATCCTGAGGTTGCCACACAACTTTGTTTAGCATCAGGTGAGTACCTGGAATCATAGCAAATTATTAGAATATATTATGAAACACTTTTTGGTATTTTTTGCAATTTTTATTATTATTGATTTCTACATGAGTTTGTACATCACCTCTCTGGTGTTAGGGTTTTTTATGTGTGTTCCAGGGAGACTGTACATAAAATCGAACATGGATAAAAGTTAGGATTATTGAAGAATAAAAGAAAAAAGCTTGTATTTTTAACAAAAAAAGTTGTTTCTATATCTTATTTGTAGGAGTGAACAAATTTTTTGAAATTTTGTATATGAGCAACCATTTCAGATTTGATCACCTTCCAATCCAATATGGCTAACTTCCAGGTTTTATGAAAATCCCATCAATTTAATTTTTTCAAACACTTTATATTTTTACATATTAGATTTCTACACACCAATATCATTGAAATAAAAAAAAACAAATTCGAACATTAAGAAGGCTAAATGGTGTACTATCAAATGCAACATTGAAAAAATATGCAATCAAAATAAAATATCGGACAAGACCGCTTTTTCCGCAATTCTACCCCTTGTTCTACTCATCCAGAACTAATAGTAGTAGAAAAGAATGAGATACCATATTCTGCTAGTCTCCACCACAATGGTTTGAAGAGAACCTTCAGATCACTGACATTATAGAATAGATAACATAGACATTTGAAAGACTACCCAACCCATATGCATTCATCATACATAAGCTTGAAAGCTCAACAGAAATACTAAATCAATCTAATGCAATACAATATGATTGTGTTAAATATTTCTTGGGAGTATGGTATTTTCCTTGAAATTGTAAAAGCTTTTCTCGTTCAACTACTTTCTTTATTTATTATAATTCCCTTTTTTTATCAATTGTCTTCATATAAACCAGGGTCGATAATTTTTGAAACAAAAAAAAAATAGTAGGATGAAACCCGTTGAGAAAGGACGAGAATATAACAAAAATTAAAGGAAAAACAATTTACTGAGGTCGGGAAGTGGAAGGGGGTGAGTTTTAAGTGTAAAAAACGGTTTATCGCGATTTCCCCCAAAACCACAAGTCCTATGGAGAAATATCAAATGACAAGTCCTGGGAAGAGTACATCCATATATCTTTCTCTGTCTTTTATTTTTGTATGAGAGTGCATAGCGTCTCCTTGAGTGGGTAAAGGGTACGATAAATTGATTAGAAAATTAATTCTTCTCGAAATATTGAATGATAAGGCTGAAGGACCTCAATGGAGGTCGATATCGAGTAAGTAGGTATATAATATATATCAACGAAATACATATAGTATTCCTATGAAATTAGTCTCCTATATGCAGGTATATATATTCGTTCAGTTGAATATTTGTTTATCAGAAAAGTTCAGAATGAGGTAAAAACTGATAAATTTCAACAAACAATTTCACTTGTATGTACAAGAGTGGTAGGTAATAAGTAATTAATAAATAAACAAATGATATGGCAACAATAACAGCTGATTTCAGTTACAATAAATAATATAGGTTCTTCAAGACATACGGAAGTAGGTATAAATGGACTTCAACGCTCGACTCACTATAGATCGCCGTTCACATTGCTAAAGGGGATTGTTGATTGAACCCGGCCATCGGGTCAGGTCATTTTCAATACCTAACATAAATGGTGCACTTGTTCTGTGCTCTGATAATATCTTGCTCGTATCGTGGTACCCAAGAAGTGGTTCAAAATCCACTAGGAGCTATGTAGTCGTCTATAGCACTTCTCAACTATGCATGAACATGCATATTCAGACTTGGGATTTCAACTTTGAAGAAGTGATACACAAACAATATATTCAACTCTTTGATATTGATACATCAATATCTGGTACAGGGTATCCCACATAACTTGGGCCGCCCCCTTATCTGGTAAACTATTATATATACAGAAAAAAGTTCAGAATAAAAATTGTATAACTTCTTATGTCATTTAATTTTTAGATACTGTCATTCATACAGGATGATCCATATGTCTGTGACATATCACAAATACGTTTTTTCAAACGGAACACCCTATATTTTATCATATTTTTAGATAGTACTTCAGAAGACGAGTTCAATGATATATAATAACATAAGTCTGAGATCACCCGTTTCGGATTTATACAAGATCTTCTTCAATAAATTGCCAAATTTCGAGCCCTACATAAACGTTGTAACTGAGAAAACGAGTAAACATAACAACAGTAACAATTAGATATAGTATTCAATTGAATATACAAAGTAGTCAAATCAAATTTTCTATATACCGTCCATTTTCAGCTATGCACGTAGTATATCTTATCGCGATATGCGATATTTTCTTTTAATTGTTCTATGTTGTCACATCGATTTTCAAAAACTTTGTTTTTCAAAGCACCCCATGAGAAAAAATCTAATGGGGTGAGATCGGGACTACGTGGTGGCCAGAAGATAGATCCATCTCGTCCAATCCAAGTTTCGTATGATTGATTCAAGAAGTCCGTAATTGGTTGCACACCATGATATGGAGCGCCATCTTGTTGGAAAATAATATTTTCCCTAATGAACTCTGGCAAATCGTTTATCAGAGCTTGCACTTCATTCTGCAACATATTCAGGTATCTTTCGCCATTCAAACTTCTTTCAAAAAATATAGGGCCCACAATCCTATCTCTGATTATTCCACACCAGACATTGATACTGCGATGACCTTGCTTTTTAATTTTTTTTATCATATGTGGATTTCTATCTGTCCAATAGTGACTATTTTTTCTATTGAATATGCCCGCTGTAGTAAAGGTTGCTTCATCGGTCCATAATATATGACTGAAAATATCATTTTCAAAATGTCTATCCATCATCAAAATACAATACTCCAATCTTGAATTGAAGTCAGCCTCACTCAAATCTTGAACTGATAAAAATTTAAAAGGTTTGAACTTGTGTAATTTAAAAGCTCTATGTATGCTGGTTTTGCTTACTTCCAAGTCACGTTCTGCACTCAGTATTGAGTTTTCTGGATGTTCTTGGAAATACAGCAATATATCCAATTGTTTTTCTTCGGTCAAAACTACATTTCCTCTAGTTCTCTTATTCGGTTTGAGAATACCTTTTGTTCGGATATCGTTCTCTATTCTCTGAAATATTTTTTTGTTTGGTACGACACGTTGTGGAAAACGGTCACGATATTCTCTCAAAGCCAGCACAGTATTTCTGTTTTTTAATAAATAGCACTCATATCAAATCTCTCTTCTTTAGAATAAATATGCATTTTGAAAAAGTTTCTCTGCACCAATTCAACAATAAATAATAGGGTTTGACAGTTATTGATATGACATAAACAAAAATCCCATATATGAGTGCACAGCCTACTCAGCTCACGTTGGCATGTCATTTCACTTTGAGTTTTGGTTTTCTCTTCGATCATTTACTTATGTCCAGTGTTTATTCATTGAGAATTCAATGAAAAATGTTGAACAGTATGAATGATATACGATTTTTATGAGGAAATGACATTTATTGCAATGAATGCATCCGAATTGATAAGGCAGACAATAAAAAAAAATGTTCAAATACATTTTATTAATTGAATATTCCCGCATTGGTCTCGTATAGAGTCAAATGTAGGTGAAATTGAATTGTGATAACCTGTGCTCAATCATTTCCAAAAGGTATTCCAGTGAAATAATAGTATAATATTACATAAAAATTTCGATAATATTCGTTGTTTTCAGAACTCTTCATGACGAATTGTTTCACAGAAATTACAAAATTTTTATCTAATATGAAGATAACAGTCAGAATTGTGCCATTGAAATTTGATTATTTTCGTGTATAAGTCCGAAACGGGTGATCTCAGACCCATATTATAATATATCATTGAACTCGTCATTCTGAGCTTCATCCAAAGATGGAATGAAATAGGGTGGTGTTCCATTCGAAAATTTTTGAAAAATTATCGTTTTTCAAAATACATCATCACTTTTGGCCAATGCGAAATTCATAAACTTTTACCATGGATCAAGAAAACATACAAAATTTGTTAATTTATAGCGGGAACTGCGAATCGAAAACTTCATTCACAACGTTTCTATAGGACTTTGAAATTGGGCAATTTATTGAATAATATCGTGTATATAAGTCCGAAACGGGTGATATCAGACACATGTTATGATATATCACTGAACTCGTCTTCCTGAGCTCTATGCAAATTTGGAATGGAATATAGGGTGTTCCATTTGAAAATCTCGAGATATTTATTGGTTTTCAAAATTCGTCATCACCTTTGGCAAATTGAAAATTCCTAAATTTTCACCATAGAACAGAATAATATACAGACTTTGTTAATTTATAGCGGAAACTGCGAATCGGAAACTTCATTCGCAACGTTTCTATAGGGCTTCGAAATTTGGCAATTTATTGAAGAAGATCGTGTATAAATCCGAAAAGGGTGATCTCAGGCCCATGTCATTATATATCATTGATCTCGTCTTCTGAAGTACTATCCAAAAAATATGATGAAATATAGGGTATTCTATTTGAAAAAACGTATGTGTGATAAGTCACAGACATATGGACCATCCTGTATAAATGAAAGTATCTAAAAAATAAATTCCATAAGAAGTAATACAACTTTTATCCTGAACTTTTTTCTGTATATATAATAGTTTACCAGATAAGGGGGTGGCCCAAGTTATGTGGGATACCCTGTACATCAGAGTTCCACAAAGTGACTATATGTTTTCACAAAATTATTATAAGAGTTCGTATATGAAGATAATCTAAAGAATTTTTGGTTGGACAGGTATGTGAAATTAGTTTGAGTCAGTCAATTCAGGAAGTTGCTGCTATTTCATCATCAGATTATCGACCATCATCTCCATGGTGGCTATTGTGATCTCTGCTCCATCATTCCATCACAAGCAATAACCAGAGTCCAAATTGTAATAAGGTTCTTTTCGATACTCGCTCAGTTTATAAATTGTGGGTTCGGCTCTTTCTCTCAATCCTATTGTTCAACTTCCTACCAAGAAATTTAAATACCTCGCAAATTTTGTGGCCTGAACCTATATTCCATGCCGGCTGCATCATATTCTGTTTCCGATGGAAATTCGAATAGAGTGAATTGATTTCCCGTGTTCTCACAGTTGGAAACTGCACAAACTTGCATCTTCCTCCTAATTCTCTCAATTTGTCAAACCTTTGAAATTTATGTCATGTACGTCCGTGTACTGTCAGTTCCCGCTTTTTCCATCAATTTTTTTGTGGTTATGTCTGATTGTCAGTGCTTGTCATAGTGTCCGTACTCTGATATACAAAAAACGTCAAAATCAGCAGTGTCAAGTACATTTAGGAACTCTACTTTGGAGTAGACCACCCAATACTTGACTCCCCAATTACCTCGGATGAAGTATATTATGTACTCAACCTGTGCGGAAATAACAGGACACCAGGGTTTGACGGGATTCCTTACGGATTTTTCAGAAATCTATCAAATAACTGGATCCTGTTCATTACATGTATCTTCAATCAAATTATGGAGAAGTTTGACATTCCACCAAATTGGAGTGAGATTGTCATGAAAATGCTACACAAAAAAATACTCAGCAGAGGATCTCAATAATTTTTTTTTTCATCGCTTGGAGCGCACGAAAGGGAATCCCTATAATGTTCAAAGAACATCGTGCGTTCCTAGGGAGGATAGGGACAGGAGGTAGGTATTGGAATTTTTTTTGAACTTTTGGAGATTATATGTTGTTGGGAATACTTCCACAGGCAATGAATTCCAGAGCCTAGTCGTTCTATGGATGAAGGAGTCTTGATAAAGTGCTGTTCGACATCTTTCGAGGTTGACAAGGATGTGCTGACTGGGCTTGTCTAGTTCGTCTGATTGGTATTGCTAGTGAAGGGATGATAGCAGAAATTTCCGAAGAACATTTCCCGTGGAAGTATCGATAGAAAAGTGAAAGGCCGCCGACCTTTCTACGGTGTTCCAATGATGTCAAAGAGTGAGTGAGTGTGGTGTCACCCACCAGGCGAATGGTTCTTCTCTGGATAGAATCTAAGAGCATCAGCGTATGTTTTGGTGCTGAACCCCATTTGTGGGAACAGTATTCTAGAACAGGCCGTATCTGCGCTTTGTAGATCATGAGAAGCTGCTGAGGTGTAAAGTAGCTTTTCGCATGGAACAAGAATCCGAGTTTTTGTGAAGCAGCTTTTGCGATGGATCTGACATGATTATCCCATGAAAGAGTGTTGCTGATGGAAATACCGAGCATAGATATGGTGGACTTGGTGGGAATGGTGGAGCCAGACATTACAATATCGGGCATACTGAGTTCCGCCTTTCTAGAGAAAACGCAGGCTTGAGTTTTGGTGGCGTTGAATTCAACTAGGTTGTTTGTTCCCCAGGCTGTGATTTCAGCAAGATCTTCATTGACAGCATTGGCCTGCGCCGTGAGTTCTTAGTTTCCTGGGAAGAAATGGGAATTCTGGAAGAGAACGCAGTATGGAGGGTACTATCATCTGCAAAGCTGTGGATGGGGCAAGTTGTTACTCCCAACAGATCATTGATATGGAACAGGAAAAATGTTGGTGCCAACATTGATCCTTGTGGAACGCCGGAATTGATGCCAATGGTATCAGACGATACACCGTCCACCACCACGTGAAGCGATCTGCCTGAAAGAAAACTCGATAAGAGATGGCATAGCTGAGGTGGTAAGCCGTATGATGGTAGTTTGTGGAGGAGTCCTTCGTGCCAAACACGGTCGAATGCTTTCGATATGTCCAACGCGACAGCTAGAGATTCCCCGTGTTTTTCTATTGAAGATTGCCATAAATGGGTGACGTAGGCAAGTAGATCTCCAGTAAATCTTCGGTGGCGAAAGCCGTATTGTCTATCATTGATGATTCCTGAGCTCTCAAGATATTTGATAAGCTCAATATTGATGGCATTCTCCATCACTTTGGAGATTACTGATAACAGGGCAATTGGCGTGTAGTTGTTGGGCAGGTTCTTTTTCCCTTTTTTGGGGATTGGTTGGACTCTAGCTGTCTTCCAGCATGATGGGAAAATACCCGATCTGTACGAGATGGTAAACAACTTGCAGAGAATCGGTGTTAATTCTGGTGCACATTTTTTGAGGATAATGGGTGGAATTCCATCAGGACCGTTAGCCTTATTCGTTTTGAGACCAAGCAAAATTCGTCTGATAGTGCGTTGACGGAAGACGATTTCGGGCATTCGACTCTCAACGGGTGGAATGTCTGGCGGCAGTTTTCCTTGGGAATCTAAAGTAGAGTTTGCTGCGAACATCTCTGCAAAAATATTTGCTTTCTCCTGCGATGTTGTTGCTGCCGTCGCGGCATTGCTCTCATAAACTGTTTAGAAAACATTTTCTTACATATCTTGAAGATAAGACTTTCTGACTGGGCTGAAGTGAACAATAAGATACTACCCGAATCACAATCGGGTTTCAGGAAGACGAGAGGTTACAATGTTTTTACACCTGAGACTCAAAAAGCGTAAAATATTTGTTGCTTTTGTAGACTTTGAGAGAGCCTTCGACTCGCTAAACCACGAGCTACTGTGGAAAAAATTGTATGAGTTGGGTATGAGTGTCAGAATAATCTCTATTGCAAAAAGTATATACGAAAAAGCAACCATGAGAGTAATGGGCTCGAACAACATGACACAACCAATTGAAATTACCAGGGAGAAACTCTGAGTCCATTACTTTCTTCCTTATTTTTATCAGATATTGAGAGTTATTTTATTAACAGTGGTAAGGGGCATAAACATAGATAACGAAAAAGATATAATAATGCAGTCATATGCTGACGCTATCATTTCTGACAGGGAGGTTGATCTCCAAAGAAAACTCAAATGTTTAGAAGAATATGTCGCTCAAAACCGACTCACCATAAATACAAAAAAAAATTGTTTTTGCTAGGAGCTGCAAGAAGACCAATGAATATAACTTTTGCATAAATAATGAAAAAATTGAGGTAATAAATCATTTCACGTATCTCAGTGTAACCTTCTCATCTTCCTTGTGTACCGCAAAATGGCCACCAGTACATCAGACAAAGCCAAACAGGCCAGTGGATCAATTACCCCAATAATGTCGAGAGCAAAAATGAACTTATGGGCCTCACGAAAATATTTATTTGACGCCCATATAACTAGTATAGTAACTAATTGTCTGCCAGTATGGGGTTTGCGTTACGTTGATATTCTCGAACGAATTCAGATAACTTTTTTGAAAATAATTCTTTTACTTCCAAAAAATACAGCGGATTTTGCTGTGAGGCTGGAAACAGGAAGAGTGAAGATATCCTACTGCATATTTAAGAATAGTCCCAATTGGCTCATTAAAATATTTCAAATGAATAACAATCATTTGCCAAAAAAATAGCTTTACTACGCCTCATATCATTAGAGGATAACAACGAACCGAAATATAACTGAAAGAGCCAATTGAGAGAATATCTTATCTATGCTGGGTACACTGAAGAGTGGGGACCAATTGATGGGGCTCTCCTTAAGAGAAAAAGAAATTCACTTCTCCAAACATTCGAGAATAAACTAATACAAGAAGACCTCGCTCTACAAGCAGGATCTACTTATCTAACGTTTTATATGCATCTAACATTGACTCCTGATGGTAGCGAGCCCTACCTAAATCTCAACTTGCCTCTTCATATAGTCCGCATACTAGCCCAACTTCGCGTGAGCAATAATTACATAATTAAATTCAACTTCAAAGGCTACTCATACAAAATAAATCCGAACGAAATTTGTACAATATGTAATAACGCCTGTTCCGAAACAATCCTCCATATATTATTTGAATGCCCAATTTATTCTTCAATGAGACCAACAAACCTTGCTTTCCTCACCAGCCCTCAACTTCTCGTAGATGCGCTCAACAATATAACCCCTCCTACTTCAAAATCAATATTTCATCACTCATGGAACATTTTGATAATTGAGGTCTTTTATTGTGAACGAATGAAATCATACTGTGTCAGTAACTTGTTTTCTGCATTAACCTTACTCAATGGCTCATTGTTTACTGTTTTCTTTTATTTATTTTTTATTCTCTGTATTAATTAGGTATCAACATTTGGTATAGTTTATATAAAATCAAACTCTTTGTTATAAAAACTGTCGTTTTTTTTCAACAAATAAACTGATTGATTGATTGATTATCAACTAATCCCAAGATAAAAGAATATTATAATGGTCTTTTCCAGTTTCTTCTCATTTCCAGTGTTGCCAACGAACAATTTTCCCTATTTTACCTTGGAACACTGAAGACAAGGACAGATGGGAGACGACCTTTTTTTCTCTCTCTCAACGCTAGTGGAACTGCTCTATTCACATTAGAGGACATTTGGAGCGGTATACATGACAACACGGCGCACGAATTGTGGGCGTGGTCTTGTCCGTTCTCAGCATTTAGCACAATGTTTTCGAGTCTCCAACATTTACATGATATTTCGTTATGGAGTATGGAGTGTAAGAAATATTTGGACATGCTGACTGCTCGAAAAAGTCAAGAATATTCAATAATATCATGGATTCCACCTATTATCTTTCATTTAACGACAGGACTCGTAACATCTTTTTGATAACTGGATTATAAATGGTAACTTGACAACCTTGCTTTGTGAATGGGAATGGAAGATTATTTGTCTAGTAACGAAACGGCATAAAAGCTCACCATTTATTCGACGTATCGCCTAATGGCGGCCATGACGGTACGTTTGAAATCTGAATCTGAAATTCAACAATTTAGACTCATCATTTACATAAAAAAAGCGTGAGAAGTGTTGCAAAAATTAATTTAGGTCCCTAACGACACAGTCGAGTAATGGGCGTGTATATCTTAGTAGAACTTTTAACTCAAACCATGTTTATAATGATTCTTTTATACATAAATAATGATTGACGACATAATTCATTCGAAAAATTAACTGGAATGTTTTATTTTTCGACATAAATAATAGTGCCTTCTGAAAACGGATCCTCTTATGACGTAGAAACCTCATCTCGCCATAGTTTAAAGAAAATACCAAACGCCCGACGGAGACTGAGGCAACTGATATATTAATTCTTTCAACTGTGATCTCGCGCTAATTCACTCTGTCAGAAATCATGTATCATTCATCTCTGTCTGGAATAGTCTTGTTTCAGTATTAGGGTTTTGACGTCACATCATCGCCTCGTTTTCAGAGGTATGAAAAATCGGGGATTTCAATAATTTTTTATAAAACGTAGGGAGCTCACAGCAAGAAACGGTTTGCTGTGGTGAGCTAGTTTGGGTGAGTTCTATCGAATTATGAAATAAAATTTGTTTGTGATATAAGCCCATCAAATGCCAATAATTCATAATCAGTCCACTCGCCCATTATAACCGAAAAGATTCCAGGAAATAATTTAACCTATAGTGGCATTACAAGTGGAGATTCTCTGGAATATGTGGCACTCCTGTGCTATCATACAATATATCCTACTTTTCAATGAGTCCTTCCCTGGAACCACTCACCGCCAATAAAAACGTTATTCCATGATCCCTGACTCTACTATAAAAAAAAATTTTAGAGGAAGACCATTCACCGATCATCCAGGTGTGGGACCTGAGGTTCGCCACCTCCCCCCTCAAAACCCTCGAGAATCACCAGAGGGGGGTGCTGTCTATTTCCTGGTGCGCCGAGGACTCCGATTTGTTGGTTTCCTGTGGAAAAGACAACCGCATTCTCTGCTGGGATCCGAACTCCAATCAACAAAACGGAGAAGTGTTGGCAGAGGTAAAATTGCTTTAATCTACTCACTGAATCGAAAGTAGGCATTTGCTCCCTCATTGAAACAAAGTTGTCAATTAACTCCCACGGGAGGAATAAAATATCAGCTCCCGTGGGAGGTTTTATGAAAGTGAAATCTTTTGACGCAGGGCCTTTTTCACTCATATTTTCATTTTTAGAAACTAGGAGAGAAAATACCAAAAAATCTAGGGAGACGAGAAATATTTTGACAACGAAAAAAACGTAAATATCAACAAATATCGCAATGAGGTTGAAGTTATGTAAATTATTGGTTGAGTAGGATTGAATGATTTTCATCGAGCAAGGACACTTACTCATTTCTCAATCATTCCATTCAAATGCTATTACTCAAAACAGCTATAATAGGTAAATAAAACATTGTCCGC
Organism: Phaedon cochleariae; assembly: GCA_918026855.4. Classification (NCBI taxonomy): domain Eukaryota; kingdom Metazoa; phylum Arthropoda; class Insecta; order Coleoptera; family Chrysomelidae; genus Phaedon; species Phaedon cochleariae. Next base: position 4,761,059 of record OU896719.1, on the reverse strand, counting down.
GGTAGTACCAGACCAGATAAGAAATATAACAGATTCATTTCCTTGATGTACTGATATTTACTTCGAATATATTTTGTGTTTTCGGTTTCACGAAATTGAATGAATCTTATTGTGAACCGATATAATATGCATTATTGGTCACGTGAAAATCCAAATTGGACGCGAGAAACAAATTTCCGAACTATGTGGGGCGTGAATGTATGATGTGCGATATGAGGTCCTATTAGGTGGCCTGCACGTTCACCTGATCTGACACCGTTAGACTTTTTCCTTTGGGAGTATTTGAAGAAAATCGTGTATGAAACTAGACCAATAGACTTGAACGACTTACAAGAGACGATTGTACACGCCTGCGATACAGTAACAGAGGAAATGATTAAAAAATCTTGTAGGAGAAAACTGATAAGGCGATTTGAAGCATGCATGAATGATGATGGTAGACATTTTGAGCCTCTCTTATAATTTTTGTTATCAATAAATTCTGTGTTATTGAATTTTGAACATTGTTCGAACTCACTTATTCTGTGAGTTTGACATCTGTCAAAATATCATGTTTGATACATCTTTGAAGTAAGAATTGACTGCAAATCACAATTCAGAAAAAAAATTATAGGGTGTCACTTGAAGATTTGAGGTTAGCTGTAGTTTCTCAGAAGTAGTTTGACAGAATTTGACTTTAACACAATAGGTTCAAAGTCATACGGGTTTGATATAAGTGTAGTTTTTTTCCAAGCAGCATAACTGAGATATGGGCTGTATAAAAAAATATGGGACACACGGTATATACAGTGTCTTTCAACAGTATCGGAACGGTCTCATATTTCAGGAACGGCTTGAGAAAAATTCACGAAATTTTCTACAGAGTGATTATTGATGATGTCCGATTCAATGATGGCATCGGCAATGTTGCCAAGTTTACAGTTTTTCAGATATTAGGAGTAACTTCATTTTTTCAAATGGAATACCCCATTTATTTTTATTGCAATCAATTAAGCGCCTCCTAATTACTCGAGTCCCTGAATATCAGATTCGTATTTAACGTGATTTTCGAAATATGACAACATAGCATTTTCGTTCAGAAACGGCTCAGAGAAAATGTATGAAAACTTCGACAGGATGGTTGTTGATGATGCCCAATTCAATGGTGATATCGGCAATGTTGCCAAATCAACAGTTTTTCAGATATTTAGGGTAACTTAATTTTTTCAAAGGAATACCCTATTTGTTTTCATTGCAATACATTCAGAAATGGTAAACTCAATTTCAGAATCGGTGAGATGAATTTCAGAAAAAGTCCATTCAATTTCAGAAATGGTAAGTTGTATTACAGAATTGGTAGGTTCAATATCATGAAAAAAATCCTTATATTTGTTTGAAATGTTTCCATGTGCATGTGAGATTATCAAACCATATTCAAAATATTCGACTTTTCAGAAACAATTTAATCCACAGATGCCTTCCATCTGAATCGCTGGAAGATAGTGGCGTTGCACATGATTATAAGAATGCAAACACATTTGAGGTGTTATCATTTTCATTGAATGATCTGCACATTCTTCAAGACATCGCAGTCTGAATTCTATCTGGTTGAGCAATCTGTTCAGATCTCCAGCTATGACCCTTTGGCGATGCTTTTGCAAGAAGCTCTTCACTTCTGACTTGACTTGAAGGCACCCCATATATGTTCAATCTGATTCAACATAGGGCTCTCAAACACCGTTCCATCCACTGTAAACAGTCTAATCTCCACAATTGTGACAATATCATTCAATTTTCTCCTCACGAATATTTGTTGAAGTGACTTAGAGCTTTGAGTAGGTATTTATTTAACATTTCATTCCACTTTTTGAGCATTTTGGCTTTTTCTTGGTTGAATTTTCTCCTAGTTTCTGAATGTAGGATGAATGGATGAGGAGCTAGACTAAAAATTAACGAAATTTTGTGAATATCTTGGAAAACTCGAGGAAGTCGAATTCAGCACTCCAGACCCAAATACTTGAATTTTTTGTGTTTTTCTCTACAAAACTGTTTCATTGAGTAATGTGGGAAAAGTCATGGAATTTAATGACCACTTTCATTTCAAAGGTGGCAAAAACGAACCAGTGGAGTTTCGATGTAGCATGGTGTCCAAGGAATCCCGCCCTAATAGCCTCACCAAACTTCGAGGGACACATTTCGGTGTATTCAGTAATGGGAGGTAAGAAAATTAACTCAAAATTTTCAGTTTAGCCCAAATCTACTGACCTTCATGATAGGCATTGCGGTTTATTTGTGATTCTCTGGTGTATGAATCATGTAGGAAGGAATAAAACGACAAACAATAAAGAATGCCATTGATGTGATGACAACCGTGTGTCAATCATATACAACCAAAATGACATAATAATCATCAATTGACCTATCCAAGATGCTGTCAAACCATCTGAATCAATATGGCCGACTGTAGGCACACATACTTTCGTATCGCAATATCTTTGTTATAGCGGTCCAAGGATAATAAATATCCACTTTTATTCAAAACAACCATTATTAATATTTGATATATCTACCAAAGATTATACTGCTGCTACGTAAATCAACAAAAAATTCTTGTGTGCCTACCGGCGGCCATTACAAATTTGTCAAAAGTCACGTGTTCTGGAATGCCTAATAGAAAACTTCAAAGTTTAGATTATGTTGTCTTATATATGTCTACTATGATAAATCAACAATCATTCCCTAGAAATTGGTGTTATTTGATATTATCAAATTTTGATAGTACTTATCAATGGGGAATATTGAAGCGAATCATGCAGTGAGCACCATATTGAATATGGAAATGAAAAGTGCATTGAAACTATTATTGGTTGAAGAAATCATGGATTCGTAGGACGACATATTTAAATCCAGTATGATGAATGTTTCATACTGACCATTTTCAGAATGTGTAATGAAGAAGTCCCAAAAAGTGAAATTTTGCATGAGATTGATATTCCAAGACTCAATACAAAGACCTTTCAGAGCCATTAGTTATTTATGCACATTTTTCCTCTTTTGTTGGCTCACCTTTTCCATCAGTAAAAGTACTATTCCCTATTCCCTATATACTATTATTCCTTGAATTTTTGATTACAACAATAGTATATTGTGCAACAAGTGGGGAAAGTTCAACTCGTGCGTTTGCATCACTCGCCTTTCAGGCTCGTGTCACAAACTTTCGCACTCGTGAGAAAAGTGCTTTTCCCCACATGTTGCACACTATACTTTTTCTACAACTGCACTTATTCAAAGAATCCGAGTAATGTAACTTATTAGTATTCATTTTATAATGTGATACTATGCCACATTGAAAATCCTGACCACAGAGTAGACGCCTTTCCTAGTTCCTCAATGTATTTTAGAAAAGTACACTTTCCGAAAAAAATTTAATTTCTCTTTTTTATTAGATTCCATACATTTTTCGTACCAATATGCCAATACATACTTTTTTCTTGAAATTTCCGGAGACTAATCCAACTTTCGCAGCTTCTTCCCTTATCTCTGTCTCTGGCGGTGTATTTATCAAAATCGTCACATCTCGGTATACAGTGTGTCCCACTTACCATGCTCACCATGGGTATCTTTTTAACGGTGAGAGATACGAGGTCGGTTAAATGACACCAAATGTGGAGTTTGTCAAGGCCAACCATAATGTGAGAATATATTTTGATAAAATCTATTCGTTTTTTGTTTTATACGCAAAATAAAAATTTTGATCATTTTCATGTCTCCTCCGTAACTTCTTTATTTATGAAAATATTCAAATAGGAATTTCACATTCTCATGGCAGTTTTTCAAAGTGATTTCGAAAACAATATGAAATTTATACCAACTCTTCTAGAATTTGAGATATTAGCACCAACTTTAGTTTTTCAAATGTAGGTCATAGCTCACTATGACTTAGTTAAAAATAACTTTTTTTTCTCTTACAGATGATATGTCGCAATAATAGTTTTGTGTTGATAACAACGGAGTTATCGTCATTTATACAAAAACAAAAAATTATTTGGAAGCCGCCATCTTAAATTCATGAATTTTAACAAAAAAATCATGATCTCCGACCTCAAAAACCCCCACTTACCAATTTTGAATGGAATCGGACCAAATCTTGTCCGCCATCTTGGAGCAGCCATTTTTTTAATTTCAACAAAAATTCCATAATGTATTGTCACCGAAATTATAAAAACATGCCAAATTTCAAGTTAATCGGAGTTATGGAATTTTTGTTGAAATTGAAAAAAATGGCTGCTCCAAGATGGCGGACAAGATTTGGTGATTGGGGGTTTTTGAGGTCGGAGATCATAATTTTTTCGTTAAAATTTATAAATTCAAGATGGCGGTTTCGTTATAATTTTTTGTTATTGTATAAATGACGATAACTCCGTTGTTATGAACACAAAATTATTACTGCGACGTATCATTTGTAAGAGGAAAAAAAAAGTTATTTGTAACTAAGTCATAGTGAGCTATGACCTATATTTGAAAAACCAAAGTTGGTGCTAATATCTCAAATTCTAGAAGAGTTGGTATAAATTTTATATTGTTTTCGAAATCACTTTCAAAAACTGCCATGAGAATGTGAAATTCTTATTTGAATATTTTCATAAATAAAGAAGTTACAGAGGAGACATGAAAATGATCAAAATCTGTTTTTTGCGTATAAAACAAAAACGAATAGATTTTATCAGAATATTTTTTCACATTATAGTTGGCCTTGACAAACTACACATTAGGTGTCATTTAACCGACCTCGTATCTCTCACTGTTAAAAAGATACCCATGGTGAGCATGGTAAGTGGGACACACTGTATACATCATATTATTTTTTATGAATTGTTGGAACAATATTTGATGGAAACTGTTATTTCTATCAAAAGCAGTAATGAGAACTACCCTGAAGAATTTCAATAACTTTTTCTTGGACAAGTCATCGTTTTTAGAAAAGTGGAAAAAATGTATGTAAGCCCTTGATAGTGCTTCTATTTGTATTTGCGCAACCACAAATGGCACAATTAGGCATTTTTGTTACCAGTTTATTATGTCAAAAATCAAAATAATCTACAGTTCGTTTCTAATGAATGTTTTAAAATTTGGAAAGTTCAAATAATGATGACAGTGACAGGTTCACAGTGACGTCATGCGCAGAATAAATAAAATTGGACTTAGGAATTACCCACCTATTAAAGTGCTTGAAGAAACAAGAGGACCACTAAACATCTTTGACGTTTTCAAGATAACTTGTTTCGGAAATCGACTGATCTTCATTCCAAATTCTGTGTTCAAAAGATATGTTCCCTCTGTTTAAGATTCATTGTTCAAAGTTTTCCAGTTGTCAGCAATAGTAATGAAAATGCGCCTTCGAAGTGCCCACCTGATGTAATGCTATATAATTTGCCATTTTTCTTTCATCATCATCAGGAAATTGATACATTTTTCGACTAATTTTAATATACTAATATCAACGTTGATTCTGAATAATTGTATCTCTTGTATCAGACTTACATGTTATACACAAAATGTTTTAGTTTCCATGAAACCACCCGTCCTGCTATTCATATCTATCAAATGATTGGAATCCTGTGAAACTTGGTGAGGAACTTAATCATTCCTGATGACAATACTTTCTGTCAATACCTGAAGTATACAGGGTGGTTCAGAAAGTAATGATCATTGCTTATGATTTCCTAGAATAAGTGATGATCGATCCAATTTTATACAAATCTGCTGAGATAGAAGATATGATGGAAAGTTCCGAATGTCTACTACGAATAATAACTCAATTAATGCTACATGTAGGAATCTTGGAAAATAATATGGGAAAAATATACAGTATACCCACAATCGCCCTACCACTATTGATGGCTAACAACAAAACTTATTCAAAGTTTTTTCGCTTCCATACTGACGTACAAAATCTCATGCTTATGGATTTTTTTCATAATTATATGAATTGAATTGTCCCTAGAAAAGTTGGGACACACTTTTTTCGGTGTCTTAGTTCTTGAACCTTTCATGATTTGTTACTTTCACAGGGTGGATACATAGAAATTAAAATTCGAGTTTGGCAATACTCTTGATGAAAAATCAAAATAATTTGAATTGCAGGAAGGACACAACAAATTCAAAAAACAGACAGAATAGCTGACAATCTTGTAACGTTGTTACATTGCGTAAAACGGCTCGCATTTTTAGCTATGCATACATGGCTTTTCTAAGTAGTACGCCATGAAAATGGTGGCCGAAACTATTTATGTTCACGATTTTTTTCTGGACTCAAATTTGATTGCACGAAAAAAAATCAAAATATGTGTTTAATGAATTCTCATATACTATACAGAGGAACAAAAACAACATTCGAATGTTGGGAATTTACTCATTGCAGGAAGGACGCAACAAATCCAAACGACAGACAAAATAGCCGACAGTTTTCCCGGCATGGACGGCTACGTTCAGGCTCAGGCACCTGCGCCTAGGCCGAGCCTAGGCACAGAAAGCGCCGATTTGAGTAAACCGCCCAAGTGGTTGAAGAGACCCGTCGGAGGAAGTTTCGGGGTGAGTGCTTCTTCCTGATAAAAGGGTTCGAAACATGACATCAGTCATACATACAGACATAATAGTATATTATGTTACCAGTGTTCTTTTTAGTAACGAAAATTTTAATCACGATCGCAGCAGAGCGGAGCGAGTGTTCAAAAAATGAGTGTCTAGAAGAGTTTCTAAAACCAAATTGATTGTCTTTATTACCCCAAGAAACATAGTTGTTTATAATAGGGATACATAAACAATATACATAATGTTATACATACAATTATGAAATTATAATAAGATATAACAAGTAAAAAAAAAATACAAATAATTTAGCCAAATTGTTTGCTCTGTATCTTTTCCAATTTTGGTTCGATTTTGGTGAAATTCCGACCATATCGTGTATACAAGTGTTTCAAGAGAGTATGGATTTTTAAAATTTTTATTTACAATAATTCAGAACCATTCTCCAACCTTCTGCTTCATCATGTTTCAAATTGAAGTGTGATCCTCTTTTGTTCCTTCTTCATACAACGGTTCTTGAATGAGGACAATATCTCGTTTTTGAGAGAAGATACAAGTGTTTCAAGATAGTATAGATTCTTTAAATTTTCAATAACAATAAATCAGAACCTATCCACCTATCTTAGGGGAGACCTATAGGTGCTCATTCGCCTTCGCCCAGCCTTATCAGATACTCGAAGCCCTGAGGCCATAAGTCTCATCAGTTGCACTGGCCAGCTGACAATCGATTCACGAAGGGTACCTCCATATATCAAACAAGTCGAAGCCCTGAGGGGGCAGAAGGACGATCTAGCCTTCATAGCCATTTAGTGGCCTAACTGCAAGGTGTATAGGTAGATTCATCAATCATACCTTGCGACTAAGTCGTGCATATAGACCCCTACGTGCTTACAGAAACGACATCCATGTCAGATTCTGTCGACTAAAAGACTAGTCCAGTGCAACTGATGAGACTTATGGCAAGTCGAAACAGTCTGTCTTGCATCAGCTGACAATCGATTCACGAAATTCCCCTAGAATCTCTTAGTCATGAGATTCTAGGTTTATTATCAGATACTCTTCAAGAGCTACGATTCGCCCTTCAAGGAGGATTTTAGGCAATTCTTCAACGAACATTTTAAGGATTTCCTTTCGTGCGCTCCAAGCGATAAAAAAAATTCGATGCCACTGCGGTTGAATGCTGTAATTCAATATCGAGGAGAGCATACACGTTGTTGACAACAGGTCTGCTTCTTGTTTGTTTTTTGTAATTCATTTTTCGGTAAGTGCTAAGAAAGTAAGGTAGAAATATATGTGATATCAATCCTTGAAGTTGTTAATCAAAAAGTTCATGTAAGTTCTGATTATTGGTAAAAAAAGTTGAAAAACACCATACAAAACACTCGTATATTCTTTAGACACTAATATATTGACGTGAATCAAAAACTTTTGTGTTAAGAAGAGATCACACTTCAATCCGAAGCATAATGAAGCCATGTTCAATCACGCAATTTTGCCACAGGGCGTTGAGAAGTATAGGATGATAGAGTAACTTTGGTTTTTCCCTGTATAATGATCAAGTCATCAGCTTTTCAGGAAAACTAATATTCAGGCTAACATTCCGAAACATGAATCTACGATTTGATCTGAATTTCACAAAAATCCGAAAAGGATTGAAAATGTTATAGTGTGAACAACTTGGGCAAATTTTTTGGTTGCCGGTTTATTTTGCCGGTGAGTCGTGAGTGTATAATTTTTCTATGAACTCATAATTCCTCTCTTTGACATGATCATATACATAATACTATGCAACTGCAAGCAACCAACGAGACACGTATAAGTGATATTGGTTATAGATGTGGCCAGATTAGGTTAGGATACATGAATGGCTTGCTTACTAACATTTGTGAATAAGAAGTTTCCATCTGACGTAGAAGATAAAAACTCTTCGATTTGTTGAGGTATCAAAGTTGTCGATTTTCCAGGTTTGTATCCATATTCTGATTGCATAATTTTGCTTACATAGATATTGTGTTTTGCGTTTATTGTCATTTAGCATACTAAAGAATGAATTTCCCACAAAGATGACAGCTTCATTTTCACACAGAGTTCTTGGAGATATGCAATTACCTAAATCATTCTCTTCGATTTCACTTTCGTCTACATTTCGCATACATTTTTAATGAAGAATTTCGATACAGACAGAAATAACTCTGATTGCAACAAAATTCCAAAATGATAGTTGACAGTTCCTACTATTGACCGGCCTGACTGGACAGGACTCAAACGACTGAAGGTGTGTTTGAAATATTATGTTGCCATGGTAACGTGTTTATTAATATTTTGAATAAATCAGATTATCAATCCATGATTAATCGATCATTTAGCATGATACATACCCGTACGCTAAATGCTATTTTGGTTATATGAGTAGAAAACGAAACAAACAAAAATCATTTGTGAATTTATAAGTTCCTCAAAACATGCCAGGAGTGATGTGATTAGGTGTCTCTTTTTGCATTGAAATTGTTTGTAAAAAACTCTTCCACTTTATAATCATATTAATTTACACTAGAGGACATTTGAACCGTTAAACGCCATGGTAAACGTGACAACACGGCGCACGAATTGTGGGCGTAGTCTTGTCAGTTCTCAGCATTCAGAACAATTTTGCCAAGTCTTCAACAATTACATGATATTTTGTTAAGGAGTATAAGAAATATTTAGAGAAGAAGAGATGCCATTTTTGTCTTGACAAAAATGGTGGACAATTCGAACACTATTTGGAATCTACTTGAAATTGAACCATTGAAGATTTATAGTTACTTAACTGAATTAAGTATTTCGTGAAAAAATAATAGTAGAAGATCCGAACCTAAGTCGACCTTCACCGAGCTGATAATAGAACGAAATATATTTTATCATGAATTTAGTATATTAGAAAACATATTAAAAATGGGTTGCCTAAAAAAATCCTGGGCAGACTATTATTAATTATTTTTCGAAAAATTATTTTTAATTAAATGTTGCAACATCAGGATAATAAAAAAATTGTGTCCTGACTGAAAGTATGAAACGTATAGAATGTGCAGCCGTTGGGGTGTCTACTATTTACCTGGGCGAACTACTGGGTTGTCAGGTAAACACAGGTATATCGATGCCAGTTACTTTCACTGGATTGGATAATTTTAAAAAATGTATATCATCATAAGCGCTGTTTAATTGCGAACACGTTGATATAGGGTTGTCTGCGAAAATTCCGGTCCGATTAGGGGTTTTTAATTTCAACGCGCGTGGAAGTGTGTGACAGAGAGATCCGAGGTAAGTATACTGTGTGATAATAAAGGACCCAACATCGCAGTCGCTTGTGATGGGACCCTGAATAGTAGAAAGTGTGCGAAGTCAAATCCTGAAAACTATGGTTGGCATTTTGATGATTTCTTAAAACCAACAGGTTTTATCGGAGATCAAACTCCTTTGAAAATCCAGGACATTGTCGAAATGGAAGCAAATGAGGAAGAATCTAATGAATCAGACGAATTCGAGAGTCAAAATGATACTTCTGATGAATCAGATATTGAATAGAAAATATTTATTAGAATTTATTTTTCATTAATATTATTTTTGTATTTATACTGTTTTTTAATAAAATTTCAAATCGTAATACAAGATGTCTAGTCTATCTTTTTTGTTATTTCTTAATTTAAATTTTTGGCGGTCCACTTTGTTTCTATTTCCAGAAAGAGCAAAAAAATTTCAAAGTAAGTATTTGATATTTTTATTGTCTATTATAGATTATAGATATATCATTATGGTTATAACGCAATATACTGATATTATATTGTTTTTATATATTAGTATTATATTAAATATATTTAATTATTATGTAATTAATTAATTATTTTTTTTTGCTACTGAAATATCAGTTGCTCCAAAATAACACGCACTGTTTACTATATGAAGGGTAGTAGAGGTACCTCTACCCTCCATAGTTTACACACCGAGCATGCGCACTTTCTACTATTCAGGGTCCCATCACAAGCGACTGCGATGTTGGGTCCTTTATTATCACACAGTATACTTACCTCGGATCTCTCTGTCACACACTTCCACGCGCGTTGAAATTAAAAACCCCTAATCGGACCGGAATTTTCGCAGACAACCCTATATCAACGTGTTCGCAATTAAACAGCGCTTATGATGATATACATTTTTTTAAATTATCCAATCCAGTGAAAGTAACTGGCATCGATATACCTGTGTTTACCTGACAACCCAGTAGTTCGCCCAGGTAAATAGTAGACACCCCAACGGCTGCACATTCTATACGTTTCATACTTTCAGTCAGGACACAATTTTTTTATTATCCTGATGTTGCAACATTTAATTAAAAATAATTTTTCGAAAAATAATTAAAAATAGTCTGCCCAGGATTTTTTTAGGCAACCCATTTTTAATATGTTTTCTAATATACTAAATTCATGATAAAATATATTTCGTTCTATTATCAGCTCGGTGAAGGTCGACTTAGGTTCGGATCTTAGACTATAACTATTATTCTAATTTTGCGTTTTTCTTTGATACGTGATATATTTTTTGGCAGCTGTATCTCATTCTACGTTGAAAAGTGCCTGTAGAAAGTTTTTTCCGTTTAGAAAAATATCCAAAAATAAAAATTATGACATATTTTCGAAATCGGTAAAATGTAAATTTTCGCCTATATCTTAGAAACGGTTAGAGATATCGAGATGGGGTTTTCACCAATTGACGTGTCACAAAAATCTAGCTCTAGACCCCTTTCAACAATATGATGTGATTCCCAATGATGTTTCCTTTGAGCAGAATCATATCGACTGACACTATTTTAATTCTATATATTTTTTTATCACAAAAAAATATCAAATGTCTCTCAGACCGACGTCACCGCTCATGTTTCGTAAACCACGTCACCATTAGAGGGTTAACACCCTTCTGATATATTTTAATTTTGACCCACTTTAACCGGACCGATTGATTTGAAATTTGGCAGGTGTACATGGTTCGGTTTTTCAATGCATCATGAAATTTTTGTTAGACAAAAAAACACAATGGTGGCTCCAAAATGGCGGACGAGTTTTGTAATTATGATCATATTCTATTCAAAATTGGTACCTGGGGGTTTTCGGGGTCGGAGATTATGATTTTTTCGTCAAAATTGGTAAATTGAAGATGGCGGATCCAATATGGTGGACAAGTTTTGTTAATACGATCCGAATCTATTCAAAATTTGTATCTGCGGGTTTTCGGGATCAAAGATTATGATTCTTTCGTCAAAATTTTGAAATTCAAGATGACTGATCCAATATGGCGGAAGAGTTGTAATTATGATCTGGTTCTATTTTATTCTGGGGGTTTTAGGAATCAGAGATTATGATTGTTTGTAAAAATTTTAAAATTCTAGATGGCAGATCCAGTATGACGAAAGAGCTTTGTAATTATGATGCGATTCTATTGAAAATTTGTACATGGGGGTTTTAAAGGCCGGAGATAATGATTCTTCCTTCGAAATTGGTAAATTCAAGATGGCGGATCCAATATGGCGGACGAGTTTTGTAATTATGATCCGAATCTATTCAAAATTTGTATCTGGGGGTTCTCCGGGTTGGAGATCATTATTCTTTCGTCGAAATCGAAAAATTCAAGATGGCGGATCCAGTAACATAACATTGAAATATAAAACAAACAAGTCATTTGGACGTAGAAATTTAAAATTTAAATTCCTTACCTATATAATAAAATTCCAAATGATATTATAAAAACAAAATCACTACAATCCTATACAATTAAAATAATAAACTGGATATTAAACTCCCCTAAAAATTATTTTATTTCTTTAATTAACATTTAATAATATCATTAGATAAATTTTGATAATAATTGTGAATAAGTATGTATGAATATAAATAATTATGCGTATTGAATGAAATGCTCCGTACACTATATATTATGAATTGAATACTTGTCTCATTTCTTAATGAGACAATTTTCAATTGTGATAACTTGATATTGTTAAATATTTATTGACCTATGTACATTTATTTATTTTTTATCCTTACTACAAGGTTAACTTCGTAAGGTTTTTCCCAGTTTATTCAAATTACCTTTATGTTTATTCCAATGTATATTTTGTAAACGTTTTTGAATAAACTTATATTATTATTATTAATATGGTAAACGAGTTTTGTAATTGTATGATCCAATTCTATTCAAAGTTGGTATCTGGGGGTGAACAAGGTCGGAGATTATGATTCTTCTGTCAAAATTGGTTACAAAAAATATAAGAACACTAACGAACACGCTTTTGTAGCTAGCCGAACTACAAAATAGAAATAACTAGTAGTTCAAAAAACTGAAGAAACACTATTTTATATATAGCCGTACTAATAAAAAGTACTTAATAAAATAATACAAGTGTGTTGATAGAACACAACTTAGAATGTACTGATTACGGAGATGCTAATATTTCTATCGTTGTGTATTTATCAACGAACTTGTATTATTTTATTCTCTACTTTTTTTAGTTTGGCTATCTATAGAAGTTTTTTTTTTAATTTTTCAAACTACAATTTCATTATTAATTTTAAGTTCGGCTAAATACAAAAGCCTGTTTTTTGGTGTTCTTATATTCTTGTTGGTATACCCAATTGTGACGAAAGAATCTCCTTCCCCGAAAACCCCCGGATACTAAGTTTCAATAGAATCGGATCATGCTTATCAAATCCGTCTGCCATATTGTATCCGACATCTTGAATTCACCGATTTTGACGAAAGAATGATGATGTCCGACCTATAAAACTTCCATAGAATCGGATCAGCACTACAAAACTCGTCTGCCCTTTTGCAGCCGCCATTTTGTTTATTTGTCCAACGAATATATCATGATACATTGCCACCAGAATTATGTACACCTGCCAAATTTCAAATCAATCGATCAATTCAAAGTGGGTCAAAATCGAGTCCAAAGGAGTCGGTTACAGACATACATACATACATGTGATGCTAATAAAAGGGTAAATACTGTCTAGGTTAATCGAGGAGGTGGTACATTTATTATTCCAGATTTTTTGGGATTTTCTCTCCTCGTTTCTATAAGATAAAAATATGAATATTATTCCAATATACGTGTAGTAAGGTCAAATGAGAGGATTTGCCCCGAAATGTGACTGCGTTTGAAGAATCAGAGAGCCTATAAAAGAAAAATTCACCAGCTTGTCAGTGACAATTCATATTGAAAAAGGTTTGGAGTAGAGAAATAAAGGTATATGTAGAAAAAATATAAAATTTTCACTCAGCTTTAGACGTTTCAGGAACGAATCTGTTTCTACTTTCAACATAAACATCCTGTAAGTTATTTGATTACCAACGTCACCAATTTTCCAATTGTCAAGACGAATACGAATTTGCTATACAAATATCCATTTTTTATGTTGGATATGGGGGCAGATTCGTTCCCGAAAGGTCCAAAGCAAAGTGAAAATTTGATATTTTTTCTATATGCCTTTATTTTTCTTCTTCAAACCTCTTCCATTACAAATTGCCACTGACAAGCTGGCGAATTTTTCTTTTAGGCTCTCTGATAGGAAAATTCTTTAAACGCAGTGACATTTTGGGGCAAATCATCTGATTTGTCCTTACTACACTGAAATAATATTCATATCTTTATTTAATAGAAACGAGGAGAAAAAATCCCAAAAAATCCGGAATAATGAATAATAAAAGGGTGTTGACTGAAAAGAGGATAGAAAGATGACTGATCGGGCAAAAACGTAAATAACGAGGTCTAAATGTCTCTGGTTTCTTCCAGTTCGGAGGCAGACTCGTCACCTTCGAAAACGACAAGACGGCCTTGAGCCAGGCTGTCAGTGACGTGCAGCCCGTCCCTGTCCCGAGAACCGTCCGCGTCAGTCAGGTGGTGACCGAGCCGGACCTGGTGCGCAAATCCAGCGAATTGGAGAAGGCCCTGGAATGCGGGGATTTCGGCGGTGAGTGATGGAACTTTTTGGTCGTCCCTAACTGTTTTGGAAGGCCCTGTCGGTTTTTTTTTATCAAACAGTATAAGACAAAGTCGGTCGACCACAAAAATCATATTAACAAATCATGTTTATGTGACTAGTTCCGGTTCTACAGCCATCTTCAGACACATAAAATACCTAAGAAGACATGTGGAGATAAGTTTAACTAAAAACTAGGTCAAAAACCGGAAAATCAGGCAGGTAATTAAGTATGTTGTTCTTTGAATCGATTAAACAGCCAAAAGAACAAATCAATAATGCAATTCAACATCGGTAAGAGCAGGATATTGAAAATTGAAATTATAAATCAAAATCCACTCAACAATTAATATCTTACAGGTTAGGTACTGAATTGGTAACATTTGAACAACGTTCAAACTTACATAAACAATGATTCAGAAATTGGTCTGTTTCAACCAGCTGGACCATTACATTTTTCTCTGCCAAACTGCCTATTCTATGATAATATTCAAATTTTGTTATGTTACTAACCTTTCTTATGAATATAATCAGTTCTTCTCAGGTACAGTTGTGGGACTGAATTAGATTTTACATACATCATGTTTCCCATGGAATTGTTGCGAGCGGTCAGGCTGGGAAAGGGGTGGTCGTAAGTTGTAGAGCAAAACACTGGATACTTATCGACTAGATTTAATCATAAATGAGGACTTGAAAAAAGTTGAGAAATGGCTTTATTCCAATCTTCTTTCTCTCAATTCTAATAAGACTCAATACATGATTTTTCGTCAAAGAAATAAACAAAATATTGATCTGAATATTAGAATAAAAAATGAACGTTTGAAACAAACTGCTCATACCAAATACCTTGGTATTTGGATTGATGAAAAATTAACATGGGGAAAGCATATAGACATCCTCATAGGAAAAGTATCTCCCATTATTGGTGCTTTGAGAAGATGTCCTAAACTTGTACATATACATCAAATATTATTCTCTATTCACATATACTCAGTCGAATTAACTATCTCATAAATATTTGGGGATCTTGTTCCAAAAATAGTTTCAACAAAATTTCTGTTCTATATAAAAAGGCATTGAAAGTATAGTATCGTCTTCCATATGATACTTCAACGAATCAACTGTATAAGGAAACAAACACATTTTCTTTGGAAGGGCACTTTTTAATCAATACTCTCAAAATTTCCTATCATATCATCAACGAAAAGCTTAAATCAATTTTATATTAATTAGGAAATCCGAAATTCATGATCATCACACTAGACAATATAACTTGTTTCATCTTGAAGCTGCAAATTCTAAACTTGGACAAAAAAACTTTACACATGAGGCGATTTCGAAATTCAATAATTTACCAGATGATATCAAAAACAGCCCAAATATTATGCAATTCAAAAATAAAGTTAAGAAATATATTTATATGCAAAGGAATGATCAAAGCTGAAAGACTATGAATTTCCTTTTTTCTTTTTTATTTCACTGTTTTTATTTTTCCCCTTTTTGTTCACTATAATATGACTGTATCTTAATGATATGTAAGTTTTGTTCACTATTTGTAATTTCAATTATACAACAGTCGATAATACTTCATGAATGATCTTATACCAGGAATTACTGTCTGATCATTCATGTCATTCCTACTAGAAAATTAATTATACTTTATATATTATTTGTATGAAATGTATCAATGAAGAAGAGAATGTAATGCAATAACTGAAATAAATAAATAAATAAAATTGGTGATTTCATTGGCGGAATTAGTACATTGGTTGAGTTGACAAAAGGTAAAATTTAGAATGAATATCTAACTGCAACTGCCTGCGCGTGGCTTCGTAAAGTTTATTTAAAGGACATTCAAGTCACGTGACAGTCATAGTGCATCACGCCATCAATAGACAAAAAGAGAAATATATAAAATAAAGATAGAAACAAATAGCAACATGGTTTCCTGCAACAGGTCGTTGTTACATTAAAACTGTAAAATAAGCAAATGTTGCAATAGTGTAGACAATGTTAAGTAGAACAACTGAGTAATAATATTATAATATTCATATACAAGGCGAATATAATATAATGGGTGAAACAGCATAGCAGTTCACAACAGAATATACCTATATCTTCTTGACGGAAATGTTTACTGCTAAATAGCATTTTATCACTCAAGTGCTCTGTTACTCAAAATTTGATGAGCACTTTTCTATCAAAAACTCAATAAGCAGTGACCTTGTATCTTACGAAAAATAATCAACTCCAGCACTCATTCCCTTGTTCTTGCACCACAATACATAATCCCTACTCTGTTTGAAACAAATTATGTTTGTAGTTTGATGATCAACAATACACTTGTATTACATATGAACAATCTTTTTTAGTATTTTCGTCGGTATTTTCATTAGTTTCTTCCAAATTGCTCCTCTACCAAGGTATGTAGATCAATGTGTATACAGTCATTATTTCTCTCTCATATCAGCTGATTTTTTGAAGTATTTTCGTCGGTATTTTCATTAGTTTATTCCAAGATGCCTCTCCCAAGATTTGTAAGTCAATGTATTCCTTACATACACTAAACCTTAAAAAAGCCAAATTGAAAGCTCGCTACTATACAGGGTGGGTCACGGCAGATGGCACCTTACACGTTTACGGAGAACAGGACATAAGATCATTCTGAAAATTTGGTTACTCAAGTAATTGCTCTTGATCTATCGATCTAAAATATTTTCAGCTCTGCGGCGTTGCCGCTTCTATCGAAAAGTAGCAACAACTTTGTTATTTTAAATGGAACACCCTGTATTTCATTGCATCTTCAGATTCTCTCTGAAGAGCTGATTTCATCGATATATCACACTTGGGGTCTAGCGGAAATGATCACAGAGATATAGGGTGTGAAAAATCGACATTTTTCAACTTAAGGAATTTTTTTTGTCGAAACTATTCATTATTGGTCAAAACGGCTTACATGTCCCTATCTCAACTTTTGATTAACTATCTACTGATATTTAATTGGGACATATACCGGGTGATCAAGAATCTGAATTCTGCACCACCCTGTATTTTTTTCAATTACTTACTTTTCGATAGAAGCGGCAACGCCGCAGAGCTGAAAATATTTTAGATCGATAGATCAAGAGCAATTACTTGAGTAACCAAATTTTCAGAATGATCTTGTCCCGTTCTCCGTAAACGTCTAAGGTGCCATCGACCGTGACCCACCCTGTATATTTGCAGACGACACTGTTCTTGTCTATGAAGGAAATAACCTAACTAAATTGGAACAGTTGGTCAATAATGATTTAAAACTGTATGCTGAGTGGCTTCTAAGTAATAAACTTAAAATAAATATTAATAAAACTATTTTTATGTTGTTCAAAAACAAAAATATGGAAACCCGTGATTTGTCAATAAAAATTGGTTCCCAACAAATAAATATAGTCGAATACACCAAATATCTAGGACTGGTTATAGATAATAAGCTGAACTGGCAGGAACACTGGAATCATATTTCAAAAAAGGTAGTCCCTATGATTGGTGCTTTGTATAGATGTGGTAGCTATCTGAATACTCAAAATAGGCTTATGATTTACAATGCATACTTTCTGTCAGTTTTTCGCTATCTCATAACAACCTGGGGTAAATGTCGACCAACACAATTTAAGAAAATACAGACTCTTCAAAATAAGGTAGTGAAATTTTTATTTGGATATAGCTACAGAACACATACAGAGAAAATATATAAAGAAACAGGAATAATGCCCTTGGAACAAATATTACAAATAGAACAATGCAAATACACTTACAAAATACAAAAAAATCAACAAAAATGTAATACTAAATTCAACTTAGTTAACGAAACTCACACATATGAGACTAGAAATCAAAATAATTTTTATCTATCAAATGTAAGAACAAACTTGGCACTAAATAATCCTATATACAAATGTCTAGAAACTTTCAACTCTTTGCCAAATCCTGTGAAAAATATAGATAGTTATTCTTCATTTAAAATAAACTTGAACTACTGTACTATGATATACTTAAGATTGTAATTGTTATTGTTTGTGTATAAGTATAGCAAAATGGCGACACGCGAAGCGGTCGTGAAAGAGTTAGACAAGCTTAAAAAAAGCGATTTAATCGAAATTATTCTGACTAGAAGAGTACCAAATGACTACAGACTTAGTGATAATGTGAAAAACTTAATTGAAAGTGAAAGTGACTGTTTTTACGACTCAAACAGTGATTTGACAGTGAATAAAACTGGGGACCATACAAGCCAAATATTACTGAAAAGTGAGTTGAAATGTACAAAAACTGAACTAGAATGTTCTCAAAGAGTAAATTATGAGTTAGAAAGATCAATAAAGAACCTGGAAACAATCATTGAATTGATGAAAAACCAAAGTACAGCAAGAATCTCCGATTGTCGAAAAGGCGATGATGCCGTGTCGCAGAAAACTGCAGCAAATCCTAGATTAAATAGAAACACTTCGAAGACGGAACACAAATTCGAAACTCCAGGTGGTTCTAAAGTACTACAAAATCCTCAAGACAGTACAAATATAACCGTTAAAGGGATTGATCCAAAAACAATGTCAAATGCAGTCCACGAGGCAGAAGGACGTGCTATATGTGAAAAATATATTAATATCGCCAATCCAAATGAACCAAATAATGCACCAGACGATGGTTGGAAAAGAGTTATCCACAAGACCAACAGAAGAAAAAATGATAAAGTCGTTGGAAGTAACAGTAGGATGGAATTAAATGGAAGGGTGGTGAAAGGTGTTCCGAAGTTGGTCTCACTTCATGTATATAGGGTGGAAACCTCCATGACAGTAGAAAACCTGGCTGAGCTACTGAAGGAGCATTTTCCAGAAGTTACCTGTACATCCATTCCGTCAAAATATCCAGATATGTACTCGTCTTTCAAGGTGACAATATATGAAGATCACTTTAATAGTGCCATGGAGCCCTCAAAGTGGCCGGAAGGCGCCTGTGTCCAGCGTTTTTTAGAGTTGAGAAGAAGAGTGGGGGACCGACCAGCTTAAATTTGGGAAATACTGGTAAAGCGAAGATAATGCACCTCAATATAAGAAGTCTATTGAATAAAATCGAAGCACTAGAAGTCATATTGGACGAAATATCCCCGGACGTTCTGATTTTGACTGAAGCAGCTATAAAAATTGACGATATACCAACAACCATTCTGCGCGGTTACAAGCTAACTGCGTGGCACTGTCGTGATAAAATGCACATGGGAGGAATATGTATATTTGTCAAAGAGGATATTTCAAAAGATGTGAAAAAAATAGAAGTCAAAACATTCTCAAGAGACTCGATATCCGAATTTGCCTGCGTCGAATGGAGCACCCCAAATGCGGATATTCGTATATTAGCAGCCTACAGATCACCTGATCCAAGTAATCTCCAAGAGTTTCTCAATAACCTCAGTGATTTGTTGAGTGAACTAGTTGAAGGTCAGTTATCCAAGAGGAGAAGAAACATCATATTATGTGGGGATTTTAACATCGATGTCATGAAAGATGGTATCACCAAGAACAGTTTTGTGAGTGTTTTATCAAATTTCAATTTACACTCGCTCATAAATTGCCCAACCAGAATCTCCTCCACATCTGCAACTGCAATAGACAATATCATTACTGATATTGAAAATGGTGAAACGGAAGTGATAGACACACATTTATCTGATCACACGTATCAATTATATCATTTCAACATAGAAAGGAACCCGGTGAAAGAAAATAACGCCAGAATCCAATTTAGAGACTTTAGTGAACAAAATCTGGCAACATTCATCTCTTTACTTGAAAGAGAATCATGGGATAGTGTGTATGATATATCAAACGGGTTCAATGATTCATTTCAGGCTTTTTACAACGTGTTTTTATATTTGTTCGATATCAGTTTTATTTTGAAAACCAAAAAACATACGAATAAACAGACTGTAGGAAAAAATTGGGTAACAGATAATATCAGATACCTCTCTAATCATATGAAAGAACTTTACTCTTATGATAAATTGTTGAATTGTCCAGATTTCCACCTGTATTATTTAGATGCTAAACGATCTTATCACAGACTTTTGAATGAAACAAAAAAATATCAGACCGAAAACTTTATTAAAAACGCTGAAAATAAGACACGAGCTGCATGGCAAGTGATAAATAGTCATCGCGAGAATACTGGGAAAACAAATGTTATTTCGGAAATGAACAATATACAGGGTGAGACAATTAGGGACCCTACTGAAATTGCAAATCTTTTCAATTCATTCTTCTGCGACGTTGATACCATGAATTTCACGGGAGAAACGCAATATAACAGCAATTACATACCAAATAGTATATTTCTCAGTCCAGTTTCCGAAACTGATTTAGAAAATATAGTAATGTCTCTTAAGGCGGAAAAATCACAAGGAAGTGATGGAGTACCCGGATTCATTATCAAAAAATGCTTTGATGAAATAAAAAAACCTCTGTTATATTTGATAAATAGATCCCTGGAGTATGGTGAATTTCCAAAAATATTGAAGAAATCAAAAATAACGCCCGCATTCAAGAATAAAGGATCAAGTGCTGATTTATCGCAGTATAGAGCCATAGCAGTGCAAAATCAATTGTCCAAAATATTCGAAAAAGTGTTTTTATTGCAACTAAATAATTTTTTAGACAAGAATAAAATCCTGACCCCATTTCAACACGGTTTTTTGAAGAAGAAAAGCACAGAAACGGCAATCTATGAAAGCGTGAAATTCACACTAGAATCATTAGATAAAAAGGAAGATACTGTAGGTTTATTTTTTGACTTTAGTCGTGCGTTTGACTTGGTTCAACATGAAATATTGTTCTTCAAGCTAGAGAAAATTGGAATACGGGGTCCAGCAATATGCTGGATCAAATCATATCTTTGCAATCGCCAACAAATCGTATATGCAAATGGTGTAAAATCCACCCCCCTTTCGACTAACATTGGGTTACCTCAAGGAAGTCTTCTGTCTCCAACCTTGTTCCTTATTATGAACAATGATTTACCAAGTATTGCTCCAGCTAAAACTTTACCAATTCTTTATGCTGACGACTCTAATTTCATAACAACTATAGAACACTCCCAAAATATAACGTCCAAAATGAATGAATGGTCAAAGCAGAATTGTCTAAGCATAAATAATGAAAAATCTCATATCATTCATTTCGAAAACAAAAATAAACCATTTGACTATAGTATATTAGTGAGATCAGATGATGGGAGTACTGTACAACAATTGAATAGTACAAAGTTTTTAGGCATTCACCTCGATTCCAAACTGAGCTGGCTGTCACATACTGAGGCACTATGTAAGGCCTTGAATTCTCTTTCTTTTTTGTTTCGAAAACTCAGACCGCATGTCAGTGATTCCACTTTACTCATGCTCTACTATGGCCAATGCTACTCGAAGCTATCGTATGGCGTGATCTGTTGGGGTAATTCACAGAATATTGAAGCAGTTTTGATATCGCAAAAAAACTTAATCCGGCAAATTGCGAGGGTACCTCGGAGGCACTCATGCACAGAGCTATTTATTAAATATGACATACTCACCGTTATCTCAGTATATATATTTGCATGCTCAGTGTATGTGAAAAGTAGGCTAAATCAATATAAAACCCTCCAAGATGTTCACAGTTACGATACTCGTGGAAAAACTAGAATATGCACTCCTCATTATCGCCTGAGCAGTGCCATGGATGGCCCCCATGCAATGTCAATCAAAATATTCAATAATTTACCATCTGGAATTAAGGACATCTTAAGCATAAACAAGTTTAAGGTAGAATTGAAAAACTATCTGTTACCCAAAGTTTATTACTCAGTAAGTCAGTTTTTTGCCAGTAAACCAAAACTGTAATAGGGATGGAAATATTCATGTTCTTTTCAACAGTGTTTCGGTGTGACGTTACAAGAAATTTCGATTTTAATTGTAATTTTATATCTTAATGTTTTATTTTTATTTAGTGTCGTTTATTATTCATTGTGATTTTATATCTCAATGTTTTATTTTTTACTTAGGGTCGTTTATTATCTATTGATAGAACATTTTCTTCCTACATTTGCTGACGCTTCCTATATCATACATGTCTGTTTAAAAACCTTTTATATGGATATGTCTTGATCTGAAAGGAATTAAAGAAATTTTGAATTTTGAATTTTTGAATTAATGTATACTAATGTATACTATGGTAACTACATAAATTGTTGTTGAATCATATGTCAATTATAATGTTCCGTCACCAGCATGTTGCTGATTAGGAACAAAATGCTAGATGTATTTATCAATATGTATGCTAAAATGGTTTAATAAAAAAAAATGTTTGTACAATCAATCAATTTCTCTCCTCTCAACGTATTTTTCCTCTCTCAACATATTTTTCCTCTCCTCTCAACATATTTTTCCTATCTTAACATATTTTTCGCTGGGAAAATCGAGGTGAATAATTGATTGGTTTGAAAATCCATTAGTTTTTATCAGTATTTTCAATCGTTTTCACCAAATTGTTCCTGTCCCGAAGTATGTAAGTCAATAACAGTGTTTTTCTCTTATCTCGACTTATTTTCCCCTAGGAAAATCAAGATAGAGAATTGATTGTTTTAAAAATTAGATTTTTTTGAGGAATTTCCCTGGGTATTTTCAAACTTTTTTCCCATATTGCCCCTTTCCCGAGGTAAGTCGATTTGTATACAGCCCATATTTGGAGTGCAGCACCCAAACATACCCTGAAACTGTTGGATTCTGTCCAAAAAAGGGCAATTCGTCTCGTGGGTGATGCCTCGCTCACAAACTCACTCGATTGGCGATCTGGCTCTATTTTATAGATATTTCCATGGACGATGCTCTTCTGAAATATCAACAATTGTTCCTCCCTTGGCAGGCACAGCGAGATCAACCCGCCGAGTTGAGGCTTCTCACCCCTTCGTGGTCACTTCGGAGACCTGCAGAACATCTCTTTCCAAAGACTCGTTCATCCAACGAACAGCGAGGCTCTGGAACACATTGCCAAGGGAGGTGTCCCCAAGGCATATAACCTCAAGAAATTTACGGAGAACACCAATTCCTACCTTATATCCCTTGGTTCTCACGATGATCTCTGAAAATTACTGGATATCCCTTTTCATGGAAACCAGAACAGAATCTTTTCTCCCATATCAATTTATTTTTCGGTAGGAAAATCAAGGTGCTCGTTGAACAATATACTATTCTGATACATGCACTGTAACACAAACTGTCACTGCTTGACGATTGAATTGACAATAACAATTTTCAGATTATTGTCGCAGTAAATCCGAACAAACGAACGATCAACACAAAAAGTACATCTGGCACTTCATCAAGGCCAACTTCGAAGTCAGTCCTAGAGCGGAGTTGTTGAATTTGTTGGGTTACAGCATCGAGGATGTCAATAATAAATTGAATAAGTACATACCCAGAGATCTGCATAGCGATGTCGACGGATTAGCGGATGATCTGAAGAACATCAATAGGGTGAGTTTCTGTTTTTATTGATTTTCCACTTATTATAATCTCCATAGAGCATGAAAGGGCGAGTGGACTGATGATGAATTATTGGCATTCAATTACTCCACTGTGTCGTTAGGAAACTAAATTAATTTTTCTTCTCACGCTTTTTTTATGTGAATAATGAGTGTATGCGTTGTTCAAAATTGTTGCAATGGAACCAATATACCAGATGAGTTCTGTAATTATATACCGATTCTATTTAACATTTGTAAGTGTGCGTTTTCGGGATCAAAAATTATGATTCCTTCATCAAAATTAGGGAATAGGGAATTTCACCATGATCTTTTGCATTTTTTTTCGCGATTTAGAACACATACTGGGTGAAATCAGCATTATTTCAACTTTCTTACGATTGCGGTTGGCCCAGAAAAAAATTATTAAATTGAACCTAAATTCGAACAATACCTCGAATGCGCGCGAAATATTGATGGCATTTCATTGGACGAATACAAGGTGCGTCATACCGCGTCATACACTTTGAGTAAGAAAATACAAGTGACGTCATACCGAGATAAATGGTCGTTTGGAAGTCTCTCAATTTGTAGCACTTTTGAAGTAGGTATTAATTAAACGGTCGTAAATTTATCAATAGATGAGAGGAAGTGCTATTTGATATACTGAGTCATGTATGAGACCGTTCGCCATATAAAAAGGGCTATTTTCAATCATAGTGAAATTGTCTATTCAAGATCATAGATCCAATATTGCAGACGAGTTTTGTAATTATGTTACGAGTCTATTAAAAATTTCCATCTGGGGTTTTAGGAGTCGGATATTATGATTGTTTCGCCAAAATTGGGAAATTCCAGTGAACAAAAAAGAAGTTGAAATAAATGATAGTTTGAAAAACTAAAGAAACACGCTTTTATAGATAGTGAAACTTCAAAGAAGTACAAAATGAAATAATAATAGTGTCTTGATGAATATTGAACTGAAAAAATATATTATAGAAATAATGTACCAAGCAAAACAATGTTTGCGTGGTCTGCTACAACAGCTCTACCAGATATTAGGTTTGATAATGTCGTACATTTGATAATGAGAGATATTAACATTCAATAGTGCAAGAAAAAATGTAGATTATGTAAGAGTAACACAATTTATCTATGTGTGAAGTGCAAAGTGCATCTCCATCCAGATTATTTTGGAAATAATCATTCGAAAATATAAGCTAGGTATTCTGTATTGTTTTTTTTTATTAGATTATTTTAATAACCGTTTTTGGCCAAAGGTGCGCTTACGCTCCCACTTGTTTTTTTATATAATGAATTTATATTTTTTTGAATGTTTCTTTGTGAATTCCAACTGAACCACAATTGAAAAAAATCAAAATTGAAAAATTGATCGACTTACCTGGTAGGAAGGTCAATTTTAATTTTCCGAGCTTTTCTTCCGAAGATAATTACACAATGTAGTATCGCTGATTCACACCCGTCGGTACTATTTAAAGTGAAATTCGCGCAAAAACTATGTGTCATGATTAGTCATCACGCCACAGTTCGTCACTTTGGTATTTGTACCATCAGATCGCTCTGGGTATATTGATGGGAGGGAGGGTTGTAATTATCTTCGAAAGAAAAGCTCGGAAAATTAAAATTGACCTTCCTACCAGGTAAGTCGATCAATTTTTCAATTTTCCTTCGCTTCTCTTCTTTGATAATTAAACAATGTAGATGTTTATAGAATTTTGACCGATCTGCGGTAACATTTGCCCAAATCCAATTTATCATGGGAATGAAATATGGTAAATCCAATAATTTTTATTACCTATTAAAGAAAGGCAATAACAAACATAATAGGCAGTATAACATATCAAACATTTTACAAATTAAATGGGCAGTATAACCCAATTCCCACAAACAAACAAAAAAATATATACATGCTGATTTTAAAATAAGTGCATATATTTTAAACACTAAGAAAGCTTGAGGTATTCTACCGAATAGCACTATTAAAAATATTATTAGGATCAAAATAGATTTGGGGCAAAATACCCTTTTTCCGCCCAGATTTCTACTTCTGTCACAACTATCGTTTGCGATCCGCAGTCGACCGTGATGAACGAAGCGACGTTGCCACTCTACATGAAAATTAGGAGATATTAAATAAAATGTATAATCGAGAAAATGTACATGGGGAAGAAGTTAACCCTGGTCTTTAATTTCAGAAAGATAATACAAAAACTTTAAAATGGACTCACCCATGATTTCTACACATAAGCTCGAATAGCGTATAGCTTAACACCTCACGGTTGGAAGTTCTTTTACTGAAAAATCCTTTAGACCCTTATTCCACCTCCTTGCATCGCTACAATTTGCTTCGAGGAGTCTCATGGGCCCCGCACAATAACGACCCGACATAAGAACCATATCATTCAGCTCAATGTTTGAGAAATGCATCGTCACATCCCAAGCAAATTGTCAGAAACAAAACTTTACATTTACTAGTCAGTGTTGTTCCTGGGTCTGATTTTTCCGTAATAGATTTCCTTGGAAAAAGGTATCAGATTTGTATCAAAAGGTAATAGACTCGAAAAATCTGACATTTGACATTCGGAATGTCATTCTTGTCAAACCCTATCGCACTAATCACAGTTTTGACATGAATATAGAACATAGAACGGAACATAATTATCCGCTGAGCACAGAAATAGATTTTTTAGTATTGGAACATATTTTGGTGCTAATAGCAAATAGTAATAGATTCATGACAAATCGTAATATCGTAACAATCTTCGTGAAATAGTAATAGAACATGAATAGAACGCGAACAATCCTAGTTAGTACTTTCAAAGGTCACAGCAAAGAGGAAATCTATGGTCACAGATACTACTGTTCTGAGAAATGATGTTGACAGATAATATGATGGACTCGATATTAGTATTTGTTTGCTCTCGGGAGTTTTGCTGTTCGAGCAGGTATGAGAAAATCTACTAGGTGAGTCGATATTCAACTTTGTGTATGTTGTGTACCTATTTATTGTCTGCTAATTTTGTATCTACCTGCTGGGGCCTTATTTTCGAATTGAAGGAAGGGGGACGTTCTATCATTCCCCTCATGTTTCTCTCCGTCTCTCGTGATCCATGGAGATAATCACCCCACAGTTCTCTCAGTAAACTTTAAAAAATAAGGCTCCTGTACATATTACATTCACCTCTATTAGTTTCCGTAACCTATTCCAATTCATATTCATTCTGTGACAAATTTTTATCAGGATATTCGTCTCTGAAACAATCTGGCATCACTGTCTTGATTTGACATTAGTGAATGACGAATTGAGGATTGTCTGGGATTCCGCAGATTTCACTTGCTCCCCAGTGGCGTACTCGAATTTCGAAGCATTTTATGTTCAATTTTCAAAATGAAATTTCTCGTTAATGTGAAGGAAAAATCAAATATTTCAGTAATTTTTGTTAGACTCTCTCATATATATGTCTTGAATATATGCACTCATTTTAAAATCAGCCTGTATATTTAAGCTAGCAGTCTTCATTTCATTCCTAATACAACTTGAGCGAAATCTTTTTCTATTTTGTGTAACAGGTCGATTATAAAATTTATTGAACACGTTTGACGATTCCGTCCAACCAGCTGAGTTTTTAATGGTATCTATATCAACCCCACAACGAAAGGCTACTGACGTTGCTTCATGTCGGGTGCTATATGTCCCGAAAAATACTCGTATCGATGCAGCTAGTCTTTAGTACATCTTTCAGCCATCTACTAATTGTTTGTGCTGTAGCTGTATGGTGTGGTTTTTTATGGGTTAATATAAGATTGAATATCATTTCTGAGGGGATCCATAACTCTAATATAATGACTGATTAATGTTGCTACATAGAGTTCTGGGCATTGTTGAAAATATGGAAAATGTAATATTGGCTGAAGCTTATTTTTTCCGGATGTTTTCATCTTATCTGATATTTTAACCTGAATCATATCAGTGATATTTTCCATAGCGTTTGAACCCTATGACCAGTAGTTAATGCCAAAAGCATCACTAATTTTTTGGAGAGCTGCTCCAAACTAAGCTTATCTAATGGGTATAGCCCTTTCAGATAATTCAATACCGGTTGTGGATCCCATGTGGTTTGGTATTTGGGTTGAGGAGGTCGAATGTTGTACACTCCTTTGAGAAACCTATTTATAATGTTTTGACTTTCCAGTGATGGAGGGTTCATCAAATTCAATGCTGATCTGTAACTATTTAGAGTGGAATATGAAAGACCATCATTCATGTGTGTCTGAATGAATGCTAGAAAATATTGCAGATTGAATTCTAAAGGCTTCATCTTATTTTCTTCACTGTATGTCCACCATTTTCTATAACAGGCTTCATACTGACTCAATGTACTGTCGCTAATAGATGCTATCATGGTAGGTATAGCATCTTCTGGAACTCGTCTCCCCATCATTGATCTACGGATAATTTCGCGGCAACCAACGAAAGGCTCTGGTGAAGAAGGTGCGGAGTCCTAAATGGAGACAGTATAGTATATTATGTAACAAGTGTTATAAACGTCCTTTTAGTAACGAGTAGTTTAAGCACGAGCAGAGCAGAGCGGAGCGAGTGTTTAATAAACGAGTGTCTAGAAGAGTTTATAAACGCGTTACATACTATGATTTTTCTACGAACTCCAAAAATTACATTAATTAACATACCTGCTATTCCTGATAACCTACAAAATAATTCGAAAGGAATGGGAATTGAAAACATAATACATACAACTGCATGCAACCAGCGAGACACGTATAAGTGATATTGGTTGTAGATCTGTCCAGTCCATTGCTTACTAACCTTTGTTTCACGTTTATTGTCATGCTTAGCGCAGAATAAATTAATTGTTCTCAAAGATGGCTGCTTCATTTTCACACTTCTTGGAGGTATGTTAGTACCTGAACATTCTCTTCGATTTCACTCTCGTCTACTTTTCGCATATATTTTTAATGAAGAATTCCGATACAAACGAATATTGTTTGAATAATTCTGATACAAAATATGAAAATAACAGTTGACAGTCAATACAATTGACAGGCCAGACATGTCTCGAATTACTGAATCTGTGTTTAATGAACTGCGTTGCCATGGTGATGTGTTTAAGAAATCGTGTTGCCATGGTAACGTGTTTAATATTTTGAATAAATCACAGATCGACAATCCGTGATTAATCGATCATTTAGCGTGGTACATATCCGTACGATGAATGCCATTTTAGTTATGTGAGTAGAAAAATACATTTTTATCAGGAGTTATGATCAGTAGATCATCATTTATAAGTCTTTTGAAAAGAGGGTACCACGGTTGAGCTGGCCAGTTAGGAACCACCACAATGCCTTCAGCCTTATCAATTATAATTTTATTAAGTACCCTTGAAATTAAACACAAGGGTGGAAAAGCATAAAAAAATCAATTCCACTTCATTGTGAAAGCGTCTATTTGACATGATTCGGGGTCAGGACCCCAAGAAACGTAATTTTTACACTTTGCATTCAGTCTGGTGGCGAATAGGTCAATATCTGGTTCACCAAGTATTTTGCAAATGTTTCTAAATACAGTATCATTTAATTCATACTCGGTCTCGATCGATAAGGATCTAGAGGCTGAGTCAGCAAATGAGTTTTCTTTAGAAGCAATATATGATGCGAATATATGAATCTTTCTTCCCACCAGTCCCATATAACCCTAGTGATACTGTTCAAGTTAGGAAATTGAATGCTTTCTTTTTTGTTAATACAAGCTTCGGCTGTTCTGTTATCCACTCTTAATAAAATATCACAGTTATTTGAATGTTCGGCAAATGATTTGAGACCATAAAATGCTGCCATCAATTCTAAGAAATTTATGTGAAATTTCTTCTGATTATTGGACCAGAAGCCTTGGGTAGGGTTTCCATTACAAAATGAACCCCATACTCAATTGGAAGCATCGGTAAAAATTTCCAAAATAAATTCTTGATTTCTATTGATATTCTGATATGAAAATTTGATATTGTTTATCCACCATATGATATCAACATCCAGATACGGTGGGAGTGTCATAATGTGATTATAGTTTTTATACTTCTTTAGTGCTATGAATTTTGCAATCTCCAGCGCTTTTATATGCACCACCCATATTGTGGGACAAGCTGCTACTGATTTAGCAGTCAATTCAGCTAAATACTGAATAGTGCAATGAGTTCTACTTTGAAGGTGAATCAGCTCATTATGAATATTTTGTCTTTTCCCATGTGGTAAATACAATGTCATATTTATTATATATTATAAGTGAAATCCAGAAATGTTATTTATTGTGTTGGGTTTAATACACTTTTTTTGAAATTTATTAGGAAGCCTAGCTGATCTAAGGTTCGAACTGTGATATTTACTGCAACCTGACATTTTGATTTTGTAGTATCTATTATCAGGATGTCGTCAAGGTATACAAAAAGTAATATGTTCTGTATCCTCAATGCCTTAAGAACAGATTTCAAGATTTTAGTGAGTATATAGGGCGACAAATTCAGACCAAAAGGCAAGCAAGTAAATTGATATCTCGAGTTTTATTGTATACAAATCTAAGATATTTCCTGCTCTCGGTATGAACTGGTATCATAATATAATAAGCGTCTCTCATGTCAATATTTGCCAGAAAGGAATTGTGGGTAAGTAGTTTCAAGACACTCCAGTAATCTTCAATGTTGAAATGTGGAGCATGAATGAATTTATGCAGCTCCGTAAGGTTCAGTATGAATCTAATTTTTCCAAACGGTTTCTTAATCAAAAAATATTTCGATAAGAATTCTCCTGGTTCGTATTGACATTTAACTATTGCACCAATTTTCAGTAAATTATCGATTACTTGGTCATATGGAGCTCGCTCAACAACGGAAATATTGACCTTACTACTATAATTTTTATACGGTTTTAATTCAAAGGGTATAACGACTCCCTTGACCCACTCTAAAATTTTTTTATTACTAGTTATCATTTCCCAATTGTTGGAATTGTTTGCCCAGCGACCTGCATATGAACTCTGATTCACCTGTGTGCTGTCCGGCCACTCCTTTCTTGCTTGAGCTGCATGTCTCTTCTTGACGGTTTGTTGTGGGCGCTTCCAGTTTAAATGACGCCCAGCCTGGTAACCAGAAGTACTGTCACTACTGGATACTTAGTAGTTGGTGTTTGTGGTTTGATGAAGCGTTTCGCCTTCAGTTCGAAACTTGTCTTCTGAGCCGTTTGACTTGCTTTTAAGTCTGCGACAAAGTTCCTTCCTAGAAGAAATTCATCAGGTTGGCTTGTCTCGATCAATTTTCGAGAGGAGTAATTCAGATATGGCATGATGTTATATTTTCTATGTGTTGAAATTGCCTGATGGATGTTTGAAATCAGTTGAGAGGCATCTGCTAACGTAGTGAGTGTTTTCTTGTTATCTTCGCCCCCCTTTTTCAGAAACTGATTCATCTGACATCCTAAGGCCGCCAAGGCATGTTCAGTTTGGTCTTGTATATTAGCCATGAATTTGTCTTGCGTCAATGCTTTTTGGTGTAAGCACGAGGTTACTTCTGGGCCTAGAATTGCGAGTCTTCAGTCCAGGACAGTTCTCAAATAATGGATATTTTTCTATGATTTTATCCCTAATATCCTTTTGAATTCCCTCCTTGAGATAGGTATTCCATCTAATAGCCAACTCTTCGTGTAATGGCTCAGCTGATGTCTTCATTGGTTTAGGTTTTGACCCTAAGAACTCGAAAATGTCGGTTTCTTTGTTCTGTGTTTTTCCATCTTCACTTTGTTCAGTGGTTTTTAGGTGGGGCGTGTACCTGAGCTTGGGTTATAATCTGCCTACTGCTATCCATTCCAGATAACGCTGAAACGACAATATATTATATTTAGTATAACTACTAAATGCTTTGACTAATAATTTTGTAAGGTAGTGTAACGACCACCCGACTTAACCTATAACGTCTATGCCATCAAATACCATAACAACTACCACAAATTTCACGATAATCAGAGTAAACTTACAATCTACTGATTCTGCCTCGGATTCTGCATGGTCTGTCCTATAATATTCCGCTGAGTCTGAGGACGTTTCGCTTTACGAAGATAAGTCTATTCTATCTCTAAGACGTTTCAATTCCTTCAAGATACTATCGTACTTATTTCTCTTCCGTCCACCATCACTTTCCTTATCATTTCGATGTCTTTTTGGCATATTTGTAGTTATATCTCACTATCACACTCACAATTAATTTTTCCTTTGTGCACTCGACGGGTACAAATAACAAGTGACGAACTGAGGCGTGATGACTAATCATGACACATAGTTTTTGCGCGAATCTCACTTTAAATAGTACCGATGGGTGTGAATCAGCGATACTACATTGTGTCATTTTCGAGGAAGAAAATCGAAGGAAAATTTGAAATTCGTAGTGTCTTGGCCGTTAATGGGTTAACTCTATTCCAGATAGATGATGCCTCATTCAATGATCCTTTCGAATCGTTAGTGAGTCAAGATGGAAAGAAGACCGAACTTTTCAAAATAAATACTAGCGATGGTAGGTATGCTTTCAATGAAGCGACTCTTTTTTCTCACGGTTATTCGTGAATTTCAGATAATGTTGGACTTATAACACAAGCACTTCTATTGAACAACGTGGAGGCTGCAGTTGGACTTTGTTTGAAGGCCAAGCGATTTGCCGATGCCTTGATTATTGCAACAACGGGTAAGAAAACTTTCAACATATTTCCTTTAATCATTGGCGAAAGTGATTGCTTAACAATTTTCAATGTAAATGGAAAAGTCGTCAATTGCCAATAGGAAAAAAAGCGAACATCGCCCTTATTGTAATATTTTCCCGTTGGGACATCCTTGTGAACGGAGTTAATAATTTTATTTATCTATTCACTGCATAGAAAGTTAACGTTGATTCCCTCATTTGAGAACACAAACCTGTCAATTTACTCCCACGGGAGGAAAAAAATATTACCTCCCGTGGGAGGTAAAATAAATTGGCTTCAGCATGCTTCCTTGGTAGAGATATACACATAAGATTTGTGCTACCCAAGTACCTAATCAGTGTGTCCATCACTACTATAAAACAAATAACAATTTCATTTTCCAGTGATCTCATACACTTCCTCATATAACACTCAATCGAAACTTTAAATAAAATGCAATAATTACATCACAATAAATTAATTCAATGTGACAGAAGTGTCAATGTCGATTTGATTTTCGTTCTGTAACCTCAGATCATGTAAAACCTTAGATCATATAACACATTGGTTTGGATCGATACTCGAGAGATAGACCGCGTGAAGCACAATTTTAAGAACAACGGTCTCAAATACATGTGTTCCTGGATAAAATCATATACACAGTGTGGTCATTTATGTGTGCAACATATGGAAATCTTTTTAATGAATTGCACAACCAAAATACTGATAGTGCCAAAAGTTGGTGCATGTTCGGTGATCATTTTAGGTGCACTTGGAATGGTTGCAAGTCACACAGCATACAGGGTAGGTCAAAAAATATAAAAAAGGAGTAATGTACCCTTATTTCAGAAAATTCAGCAAAATAATATTGGAAGAAGTTGTTTACAACTGAAAGTTATGCCTGAATACCAAAGTATGGCCTCATAAGATATTTTTTAAATTTTCAATTTTGTTCGTGAATAATTTCCCAATCTGTAATTTTTTTTATATTCACCCTGAATACTTTCATAAGTTAATCATAACAAAATCATTTGAGCATACCTTTGTTCGAATTCGAGCATATTTGTGCAATTAACTTAAATTTTAATTTTTTTAAGGGATCACAAACTTCATGTTTGTTGCAACGATATCCAGCTTAACTTTAAAATTTCGCAAACCATATTTTTAACAAGGTGGAACATCATTAATGATAATATGCGTATTCAAAAACTTCCATTCAATGTGCACATTTTGTAAATGAAATATTACTAAAAGGGAAATTATTAACGACCAAAATTGAAAAACTAAAAAATTTCTTAGGAGGCCATGTTTTGGTATTCAGGCATAACTCTCAATTGTAAACAACTTTTCCCAATAACATTTTGCTGAATTTTCTGAAATAAGGGTACTGTACTCTTGAGCAATTTTTATATTTTTCGACCTACCCTGTATGCTTCGTGACTTGCAACTATTGTAAGTTCGCCCAAAATGATTACCGAACATGCACCAACTTTTGGCACTAAAGGGCCTTCACGCTGGGTTGATAGTAACGTCAATAACACATACAGTGTTGCCAGTTGAAAGGAAATGACTAAATGACCAACCGCCCGAATATGGATGTGTCTAGTGTTACGATCGTCGGGCGTTATAATGATTTTTGGAACCAACTCAAAAGCCGTCCATTTATGTTTCAAAATCAGCACTTGAAGTTGATAAATGAACTTCAATATTTGTATTTAATGAACCATGAACCTAAACAACATACTGAATATGAAATTTAATGATGATGAAATTCTTATAAAGAATAATAACTTGAAGAATGATTTATTATATAACAACATCAACAAACAATCACATTGAAAATAACTTATTTTTCTACCAATACACAATTATGTCTTGAATTCATTTTTTTAAATAAAACTGATCACTTGTCCATTACTGCTGTATAATACCTTGGCAACGGTTGCTATTGACAGACCCATTGCGCCCGGGGCGATATGGAGGGCAATATGAATCATAACGCCGTTTTTTCTTTAGTTCATAAAATAACATACCAATTCTTGAAAGTACGCCAATAACACGGTCTCATCTATGGCAATAATTTCATTGGTAAAATTGCACTTATCATACAATGTTTTTTTTTTCAAAAATTTGTTTGGTACCTACGTATTTTTGTCTAATAAACACGAATTTGATAACAACAAACCACTATTTATCGAGATATTTCAAGAAAAAGTTTGAAATTTCGCCTTCTTTATCCTTTGTCTTGGATGCATTCACTTGCAGCTACTTGCTCTTCTTTTTTTGTCATTGGACACAACAACAACAATACAACAACAGTATTTATGAAAAGTGACATTTTGTAACTTGTCAATAGAGATGAAATGTCAAACTTCTTTCTCGTCACTTAAAAGAAATGAATGTATATATAGGTTTATTTTTCGAAACTAGCGGTACAACAACAGCCATCAACACTGCATACAGGGTGTCCCAAAATTAGCCTGCCAAACTTCACCAGCGGCTTCTACGATCAAAAATAGGAAGGAAAGTTTCAATGAACATGAGACGAGAAATGTCTCCTAAAAGGGAGCTACGGCCCCCTGAAAGGAGGCTCCTGAAGATGATATTTCTTGAGTATTTCCGAAACTCCATGTGATAAAAAGATGCAACCTGCTACAAGAACCAAACTTTCCATGTCCAATGCAGTTAAAATGAATTAATTTCAAAACTTCACTCAGGAGTGTATAATAAACTGGAACTACATTAAATATTGCTCGAAGTTTTTTTATGCATATTTTTGTACAATTTAATCTCGGTTCATGAAAATCCATATCATTTCACTAAAAAAAGGTGCTCTTGTTCCGCATCGATCAGTTGTATCATTATCGAGTAAAAGCGATTCAAAAATATTGTTACATCTCAGATATTATGAATAACATTGCAATGAGTCGTAGTGAAAATTGAATAAAAAATGCACAAAAATTGAAGTAGTTTTTTCAACACCATTTTTCTATTTTTCACGCTTTTATGAGAGTATTTGGTGAACCGAAAGTAGTTGATTTTTTTATAACCACTATGATTTGGAAATTGGCATCTGTTGAGGCCAACCTCAAGTTTCCATAACTTTGTTTAACATCTGGCAACCCCGCATTCATCACTTACCAGTGGGGTTGAGTCGACGAGGAGTCGACGCGACACTCCGTAATAAACAATAAAAGGGGTCGCACGCTATTGTTTTTAGGCGACTCGCATTTCATATGTATTCCCTTATTATTTCATGTAATATGTTCTGAAACAGTTTTTAATTAGTATACAAGCATAACCAAGCACACTGACTAGTGAATCTTATCCCAACCTAGACATTTTTTGTGGTGTTATTCAACTCAAAGGCGAGAAGAACTCCCTCCTATTCATTATCCATAAGATGTGAGTGTATCAATATTTTCAAATCGATTTCACTCGAAAATGATACATCTGATCGATGCGGAACAAGAGCAACTTTTTATTGTGAAATGATATGGATTTTCATAATCCGAGATTAAATTGTCGAAAAATATTCATACAAAAATTTTGAGCAATATTTAATGTAGTCCCACCCTGTATTATACACTCCTGAGTGAAATTTTGAAATGATTTCATTTTCACTGCATTGGGCATGGAAAGTATAGTTCTTGTATCAAATTGCATCTTTTTATCACATGGGGTTTCGGAAATACTCAAGAAATATCATCTTCAGGAGCCCCCTTTCAGGGGGCCGTAGCTCCCTTCCGAGACATTTTTCGTCTCATGTTCATTGAAACTTTCCTTCCTATTTTTGATCGTAGAAGCCGCTGCTGAAGTTTGGCAGGCTAATTTTGGGACACCCTGTATAATATATCCGGGCAAAATGTACTAAACTTTTTCCAGTGGGAAAAATAGTTATTTCATGAAAAAGTTTTTGAATATATGACTAATTGATATTCATTGTACAGTGCATGGAAAGAAATTCTGCATTGAAAAAAACTAATCACAAATCTGCCATAGAAGGTCTATACAAATAACTAGTTTCCATCATTCAAGTTTGAACCCCTTGATTGGGTATAAGTTTTGAAAGAGGAATATCCTCAGATGAATTATAAAGATGAAAAAATTTATATATACACAGTGTCCCATAAGTCATGGATCAAAAGAAGTGGGGTGGTAGGAGGGGTTATTTGCAATCAAACTAACGGTATATATGGTTATTAAGGCGGGCCTTTCGCGACAGCTTTCCGACCGAATATAGCCTATATATATATACTAGTTCAACAACTATTTCTAGGTGTCAGTGTGATGTCGAAATCGGAATAAAATAATTGAATTACAGCTTTCACAGCTATTGTAGAGTTCTTCGATTTCGTCTGTTACAGCAGGTCACCAATAGGTGGCACACAATTGAATGCAATCGTAGGTAATTGTATTATGTACGTGCAGTGTTGCCAGAGCTACTGCTCCACGGGCCTGCTCAACATGATTCCACTTTTCACTCCATTCAAGTCAAGCAAATACCTATATCTCGCTACAATGAAAATTTATGTCATGAGTCATTTTTGAAACTGTCTTCACAAATAGTCTTTCGAATATTTCTTTTCCTTTTTAATTTCATTTCCTACTAATATAACTTATCATTATTGGCGTCGCCAGAAAAACTTCCAAGGATGGGGATCGAAATCATTGTTCAGGGCAAAATACTCAAAATAGTCTGTGTAATTCAGAAATAATGTGTGCAAGATTTTTTATCAAGTTCAGATGGCTATAAATAGAAATTTCGTGTTTTCTGTATAGGGTATATACGTAGACGATTGCCTAGTTTCAAATATCTTCATTCTTACGAATTCACACTGCTATTACTGATATAAGGGTTATATTGATATATACAGTGTGTAGAATGAAAGAAATCCTTGATTCAAATTTCGTGTTCTCTAATTCAGACCTGCTTGCTGAAATACAAATTTCGATCACAATTGCACTCATGAAAAAAACAATATTTTCGAAGTGAGAACTTCTAGGCGCGTTGAGCACTTTTTTGGGTGGAGAAAAACATTGGAATTTGGCGTCATCGTCACGACCCGTTCCGTGTCCCGTTATCGCGAGGTCAATGAATAGCAATAAATTTGAAGGGTGCAGTATCGCATCTCATCTTATATTATGTAGTATTTTCTAATTATGATTAGATTCTATTCTAAATTGGTATATGGAGGTTTTCGGGGTCGGAGATTATGATTCTTTCGTGAAAATTAGGATATTGAAGATGGCTGACGAGTTTTATTTATAATAATTATGATCCCATTCTATTCAAAATTGGTGTCTGGGGGTTCTCGGCGTCTGAGATTATGATTCTTTCATCATGACTCCACCAATATGGCGCACGAGTTTCGTAATTATGATTCTATGCCATTTGAAATTTGTATCTGGGGTTTTTTGGGGTCGGAGATTATGAATCCCGAAATGAAAAAATTCAAGATGACGGATTCAATATGGCGGACGAGTTATGTGATGATGATTCTATCCTATTCAAAATTTATATATAAGGGTGTTTGGGGTCGGAGATTATGATTCTATCGTCAAAATTGGGAAATTCAGGATTGCAGATCCATTAAAGCGGACAAGTTTTCTAATTTTATTATCCGATTCTATTCAAAATTTTTACTGGTGTTTCAGGGGTCGGAGATTTTGAATCATTTGTCAGAATTAGGAGATTCAAGCGAACACCATCTCAAAAGTTTTTGTTAGTCTATCTTAGACAGCGAATGTTTTTAGGTAATAAAGTTTGTCGAGTTGATAAAAATTCTGTTTTATAGTGATAAAACAGTGTATAGTGTGAGTGTGATTATATCGTACCAAAGTTTCCAGGATTCCCTGGTTTCGGTCTTCAACATAACGGTGAGAAATTGATTTGCCATCATATGCTTTCTATATCTCACAATCCATTTTGTTTTAATGGTCAACTTTTTTTAAATCATTTAAAAATCGAATTATAATGAAAAAAATATAAGAAAATTATGTTCATGCTGATATAAAACTCACAAAGTTATTGTATGAGGAATTTTAAAATGAAATATTTTTCTTGAACAACCTGTTTCTCCAAAACTAACAACATTTTCTATGAGAGATGTGAGGCTGCATCTTGATATTCTGATGTTTACTATTTCTAGCTCACACATTAACCATTTTCATGCTGATTTAAAACTTACAAAGTTATTGTATGAGGAATTTCAAAATAAAATATTTTCCTTGTACACCCTGTTTCTCCAAAACTAACAACATTTTCTATGTGAGATGTGAGATGTGAGGCTGAATCTTGATATTCTGATGTTTACTATTTCTAGCTCACACATTGACCGTTTTGAATGAATAACCCTGTATATATTTCAAAGAAAATTTTAATATCACGGAATTCATTGAATTTCAAAAATCTTTCCCAAAGAAGATGTAAGTGGATTATGAAGTATCAACCTACGATAATTCTCTAAAACATGAACTGGATGTTCGATAACGTCTCCAAATGTCTCGAAAAAAAAGCGGCTGCTATATTTTCAAATATTTCGTATGTGGCTGACTTTCCTGTTGCCTCGCTTTTCTGCCCATTCTTATGAATTTTTGCGACATATCATTTGCAGCAGCTTGCAACACTGGCTTTTCAATTATTGATTATATGCGGGTTAGTTTGAAGTTCATCTGAAGTTCACGCAATTCAAAGGGCACGTGGCGGACTGCGGAAAGACGGGGAATCACCGCGCGACCAATGAATATCCCCCCGGTTCGCCGCGGGAGGGAGAGAGACATATAACGATTTCTCGCTCAGTTTTGTTTTGTTGCCGTGGCGGTATTATCCTTTGTGAATATCGCCATATCAATGGATCCAAAATCTGAGAACTGTACTCTGAGAGTTCTGAGACGAATGTTTTTGCTTGAGTTTTAGAGCGAAATAACCTGAACTTTTGACACAGATCAACAAAGCTTTTTGAAGTTTGTTCCACAACTGTGCCATTCCTATTATTTCCATCTATATGCTGACATAATTATCGATCTCATGAATAGAATTGAAGAAATTCTGCTGAATTTGTATGTTTAAATTTTCAGGTCTACTTATATAATTATAATTCAGTGACAAATTCTAGGCCGTTTCAAACTACTCTATTTATTTTCTAGTTCTTTTTAGTTCGGTTCTTTATACCTCTTCATTTTTTCAAACTACACTTTATTTTCTACTCACTTCTTTTTAGTATGGCTATCTATAAAAAGGTGTTTCATTAGTTTTTCAAACTAATATTTATTACAATAGCTGATACCCGGCAAACGTTGTTCTGCTATATACAATTATTTCCAGAAAATATTTTTTTAGTTAAATATTTATCAACATATCGGAATCGGATCATAACTACAAAACTCAGTTGCCATCCTCCATCTTCAATTTCCTTATTTTGATGAACAATCATAATCTCCCATCCCAAAATCCCCCATATACAAATTTGGAATGGAATCGGATTAAGTTACAAAACTCGTCAGCCATATTGAATCTGCCATCTTGGATTTCCAAATTTTGATAAAAGGATCATTATTTTTGACTCCGAAAACCCCCCGATACCAATTTTACATAGAATCTGATCATAATAATTAAAAAACTCTTCCACCATATTGGATCCACCATTTTGAATTTCCCCATTTTGACAAATGATTCATAATTATCTACGACCTCTAAAACCTCCAGATACCAATTTTGAATAGAATCTGACCATAATTACAAAACTCGTCCGCCATATTGGATCCGCCATTTCGAATTTCCTAATTTTGATAAAAAATCATAATTCCTGACCTCGAAAATCACCAGATACCAATTTTGAATGATATCTGACCAATTTGTTCTGTTCAGCACCAAAACATACGCTGATGCTCTTAGATTCCATCCAGAGAAGAGCCATTCGCCTGGTGGGTGACGCCACACTCACTCACTCTTTGACATCATTGGAACACCGTAGAAAGGTCGGCGACCTTTCACTTTTCTATCGATACTTCCACGGGAAATGACTATCATCCCTCCACTAGCAATACCAGACGAAGTAGACAAGCCCAGTCAGCACATCCTTTCGTTGTCAACCTCGAAAGATGTCGAACAGCACTTTATCAAAACTCCTTCATCCATAGAACGGCTAGGCTCTGGAATTCAGTGCCCGAGGAAGTATTCCCAACAACATATAATCTCCAGAAGTTCAAAAAAAAAACTCCAATACCTACCTCCTGTCCCTATTCTCCCTAGGAACGCACGATGTTCTTTGAACATTATAGGGATTTCCTTTCGTGCGCTCCAAGCGATAAAAAAAATAATTACAAAACTCGTCCGCCATATTGGATCCACCATTATGAATTTCCTTATTTCGATGAAGAAATCATAATCTCCGACCTCGAAAACCCCCAGATACCAATTTTGGATGGAATCTGACCATAATTACAAAGCTCGTCCGCCATATTGGATCCGCCATCTTGAATTTCCAAAATTTGACGAAATATTCATAATCTCCGACCCCGAAAACCCCTGAGTACCAATTTTGAATGAAATCGGATAACTATACTTGGTCGCCATATTGGATCCGCCATTTTGTATTTATTATTTAAAAAATAGATTACGACCGATTCTCATACCTACCGAATACGCACAAAAAATTTCATACGAATCGGTCGAGCCGTTTCGGAGGAGTTCGACCACTATGACCGTGACCGTGACAGGAGAATTTTATATATTAGATTTGTTCGTCTTACAAACACTCGGAGAACCTGTACAATCCACATCTTTTCACAAAGTTCATGGTTGAATTAGGTGAGATTTGTCTGAAATCGATAGGTTCTAAATTGGTAAAGCCAAATATATCGAACCTTAGTCTCTCTAAGTAAGAGCATAAATATAATATGTGTTCATCCGTTTCATCTTCCAACCAGCAGAATCGACAGTCCGTTTGTTGTTTCAAACCCATCCTTCCCAGGTGCTATCTTAGACGACAGTGTCCCGTAAGCAGTCCTGTCAGAATTCGCTAGTAACCCCTGCTCCATTCTAGGATCTGCCTGGTTATATTTTTCGATGGTTCAGGCAGAAACTACTTCGAATTGTATAACCCTGATGGTTATTCAGACCAGTACATGAGTCTCTTTATTACCTCTTTTTTCTTCTACCGTTATCACGTGAGAAACGGTCAAGGTGAAATAAAAGCCGTTTGTATAAAAACAAAAAGAATGGTTCTTACCTCAAGTTAGCTCTGTGGAGAGGGGTCGTGGGGAAGGAAAAAATAATATACTTATTCCTGTTAATGACTCTCTAGACAACCGAAATTGATGTATTATCATTTATCAATTCAGAGTAAGGGGGCATAACAATATACAGCCCTCGATACAACCATACAAAATTCTGGATAATC
The DNA here is from genome assembly GCA_918026855.4 of Phaedon cochleariae. Taxonomy (NCBI): domain Eukaryota; kingdom Metazoa; phylum Arthropoda; class Insecta; order Coleoptera; family Chrysomelidae; genus Phaedon; species Phaedon cochleariae. The sequence continues at coordinate 4,718,806 of OU896719.1, read as the reverse complement.
ACAATATTACATAGTAATTAGTTCTTGGGGTGAAAGTGAAAATACAAAAGTACTGAATCACTCGATAGGTAAAAGAGTGGAGCTAAAATCCTAATCCTCTCATTTATGTATATACCATTTCACTAACTTGCACAAAGGAGAGAGACAAATACCTATCTATCATAGATTATATTTTCTTTTTCTACTTATACCTTAGTCAATCGAAACTCTCCGTAGACGCTCTACCTGTAATGCATCCAACCTTGTCGTAGTCTTACTTCTAACTAAATACTAGGTAGCAAAATAATATAGCAATTGAGCGAAAGGTACTGTGATAATTAATACTTCTACCAAGTGTCAGGCAGTAAATGGTAGCAAAGCCAAGCAGACATGCTGATTTCAAAAGTATTGAAGTTGGAACGAGCTTACTTGGTATGTAGGTTAGTACAGGAGGTAGGTAGTTAGTATTTCGTCGAATTCTCACTATAATTTTCCTTCTCCCTATATTAGACCTGGGGGAAGGTCAGCTCGCTTTACTCATTTAATATGGGTACGGAATTTGTAATCAAAGGCCAAGCATGGCTTCACCAGCCAATCACTATGACCTATTACCGTAGCCCCGGAGATACTTCCAAATGATGTCCAGAAGGACTACATCCGGAGATAAAAGGCCTAAAATAACAAGCATAAGTTTCCCAGGATTAGAGTAATAAATAAATATTCGGCCCTATAAAAATAGTGATTCCTTTTTTTCATAGAAATGAGAAATATCAATAACTTTTGAACCATCAACAATTGGATAACAACAGATACTGTTGGTTTGATTGGAAATGATCCCTCCTACCACCAAACGTTTTTTGATCCATGACTTATGGGACACCCTGTATATAAAGGAATACATTGAGAATTCGCATTCTCTATGTAATGAAAATATCAATTATTTCTCGGTTTATTCAACAGAAAACAATCACTTTCGTGGCTATATGCCACGACGAACATTGAATCATATCTATTGAACAAAAAAGATAAGAATTTGAAAACACAATCTTCAGAAGTTGGGAATTTGCATTCTCCTGCAGATAATATTATGTAAATGCACATAATATCATTCTTAATATTCAACAGAAACTAACTGGTTACCTGGCTATTTGCCACGTGGAACATTGCATTATATCTGTTGAAAATCCAAAAGTAGAGCATGAAGAATAACAATTTTCCGAAATTGAGAATTGACAGTTTTTATGAAAAGTCACATTGTATAACCTGTCAAGAGAGATAAAAGTCAAGCTTTCTTCCGATCCCCGACCATTTTTTTCTCTCTCAAGGTGGTGCAGATCTTCTGGCAAGAACACAGCACAAATACCTGGAACAGGCGGAAGGCTATGTGTCCTCGCTAATCGCGGCCATAGTTTCGGAAGATTGGGGCAGCATCATCAACAACTGCGAGATCGGCAGCTGGAAGGAGGCGTTCGCAGCCATTTTGACGCACGCCTCTGACGACGATCTGCCGGCTCTTTGTGGTAAGGCCATTTGAAGTACTGCATCGTTTACCATAATTATGATAAACCAACAAATCAATTAAATAACACCGAGATTATTCAAGTGATGATTCTGAAATGAAAATTAGGGTGAGGGATTGATTTTTCGAAGAATACCTCTCCCCGGATAAGTTACACTCCTCCAAAGATTAAAAAATGGTTTTCTTCTCAATTTTCTCGTTAAAGCTCAAGTTTTCGAAAAAAAATTAGAGATAAAAAAAATACCTGATTAATTGAGCTTTTCAGCCATGTTTTTGTGAAAGAAAAAAATCCCATAAACAAAAAAGTTGTCAGAAAAAATATCTTCTTCTTCTTCTTCCAGTCGCGATAATCCGATTCTGAGGAATGCATGTGTTCGATGTTATTTCTTCCAGAACAGTTGGGCAATAGATTAGAAGAGGAAAGCACCATCGACCCGAAATATTCGCAAGACGCGCAACTCTGTTATATTTGCGCGGGCAGTTTCGACAAGTTGGTGGCCAGCTGGAGCGGCAACACTGCTAAATCGACAGACGATCTGCAAGAGTTGATCGAGTTGGTGACTTGCTTGCAGAAAGCTGTGGAAAGACAAGGGAGACACGTGAAGGTTAGTTGAGAGAAAGAGAGAGAAATATAATTTATTGTCGAAGGAAAATACCAACCATGGGTATCTTCATAACGGTGAGAGATACGAGGTCGGTTAAATGACACCAAATGTGGAGTTTGTCAAGGCCAACTATAATGTGAAAAAATATTTTGATAAAATTTATTCGTTTTTGTTTTATACGCAGAAAACAGATTTTGATCATTTTCTTGTCTCCTCCGTAATTTCTTTATTTATGAAAATATTCAAATAGGAATTTCACATTCTCATGGCAGTTTTTCTGAGTGATTTCGAAAAAAATATGAAATTTATACCAACTCTTCCAGAATTTGAGATATCAGCACCAACTTTAGTTTTTCAAATGTAGGTCATAGCTCACTATGACTTAGTTACAAATAACTTTTTTTTCTCTTTCAGATGATATGTCGCAGTTATAGTTTTGTGTTGATAACAACGGAGGCCGTCATCTTGAATTAATAAAATTTAACAAAAAAATCATGATCTCCGACCTTAAAAACCCCCATTTACCAATTTTGAATGGAATCGGACCAAATCTTGTCCGCCACCTTGGAGCAGCCATTTTTTTTAATTTCAACAAAAGTTCCATAATGTATTGTCACTGGATTTACGAATATTTCGGTGGAAATATATTATGGAATTTTTGTTGAAATTAAAAAAAATGGCTGCTCCAAGATGGCGGACAAGATTTGGTCCGATTCCATTCGAAATTGGTAAATGGGGGTTTTTAAGGTCGGAGATCATGATTTTTTTGTTAAATTTTATAAATTCAAGATGGCGGCCTCCAAATAATTTTTTGTTTTTGTATAAATGATGATAACTCCGTTGTTATCAACACAAAACTATTACTGCGACATATCATCTGAAAGAGAAAAAAAAGTTATTTGTAACTAAGTCATAGTGAGCTATGACCTACATTTGAAAAACTAAAGTTGGTGCTGATATCTCAAATTCTAGAAGAGTTGGTATGAATTCCATATTTTTTTCGAAATCACTTTGAAAAACTGCCATGAGAATGTGAAATTCCTATTTGAATATTTTCATAAATAAAGTAGTTATGGAGGAGACATGAAAATGCTCAAAATCTGTTTTTTGCGTATGAAACAAAGACGAATAGATTTTATCGAGATATTTTTTCACATTATAGTTGGCCTTGACAAACTCCACATTTGGTGTCATTTAACCGACCTCGTATCTCTCACCGTTAAAAAGATACCCATGGTGAGCATGGTAAGTGGGACACACTGTATTTCAGAATACGCTCTCTTCATTTAAAATATTCTCAACGATGCAGTGTTGCTGCTTTTACTAAAAAGTAGTAGCAACATTGATATTTCAAACGGAACACCCTGTATTTTATCGCATTTTAAGATTCTCCCTGAAAAGCTGATTTCATCTATATATCACACTTGGATTCTATTGGAAATGATTACCGAGATATAGGGTGTTCAAAATCGAGATTTTTCAACTTTAAGTTTTTTTTGTGTCGGAACTAGTCATTATTAGTCAAAACTGCTCACATGTCCCTATCTCAACTTTTGATTCACTATTTACTGATATTTAATCGAAACAGATACAGGGTGGTTCAAGATTCAGAATTCTGATCACCCTGTATCTGTTCTAATTAAATGTCGGTAGATAGTAAATCAAAAGTTGAGAAAGGGACATGTGAGCCGTTTTGACCGATAATGACTAGTTTTGACACAAACATATCCTGAAGTTGAAAAATCTCGATTTTGAACACCCTGTATCTCTGTAATCACTTCCGATCGAATCCAAGTATGATGTATCGATGAAAACAGCTCTTCAGGGAGAATAACAAAGTTGTTGATACTTTTTTATAGAAGCGGCAACACTGCATTGCTGAAAATATTTCAAATGAAGAGAGTGTATTCTGAAATACAAGCATGCATATCTTCATGGATTTCTCCCGACTGATTCTTGATATAGAGACATACCCTGTATGGGTGTAAATAAAAAACAATATAAAATTTTCACTTATAATATCACGAGAGCTTCAATTATTTCCGGAAATTTTTTCGAGAACACGAATATTTTGAAAATTCTCCCGAGTCGAAGACGAGGGACAATTTCCCGGATATTAATTGAAGCTATAGTGGTATTCGGTAAGAAAATTTTACACTGAAATACTATTAAAAAATAACTTGGATAATGCCGATTTTTGATGGTTTTGACATTTGAATAGTAGGCTTTGTATGTTAACTCAAAAGAATAATGTATTTTTTTATCTACATATGTCATTCTGCATGAAGAGTAGGTATAATATCATAGTGTTTATATGATAATGTATTAGTATTATTGATAAAATGCACATTCATAACATTGTTAGGTTGAATAAAACCCAATTAATCTACTTTAGTTACACAAAATAATGAGAAATGAATCGATAGTAGTTGACTTTTGAAATTTTTCACAAATTCAGTTCACTAAACTTGGTAGAAATATATTTTCTTGCAAGGAACCCAAAGTACTATTCAGTTTATCCATGAAATTTGCGCGCATTATATTATTAGGTTGAATAAAATATATTTGAACGACTTTAGTTGAATAAATTGAAGAAAAATAAGTCAGTAGTAAATCAATCTTTCAGTTTTTCACAAATTTATTCAACTAAAGTTGGTAGAAAATAATGGGAAAGGTGCCTATTTAAAATGATAGATAATAATATAAAAATAGTATAATAATAATTTCTTTATTATTTCCGGGAGACCTAATATCTTAGTTATCCACTTTAGTTAAATGAAAGTTCTACAGAAAAGTTAATTATGGTTTAATATATCTATTTTCGATCAATTTAATCTACTATAGTCGTAGCAATAATTTATTCACCGAATTTGTTTGGGATTATCAAATATCAATTGCTTCTGGCGTGTGAAAAATATGGAGCTCTTCGTGGATTACAACAGAATAAGATTGTTTCAAAGTACTACATATATTTCATGAAACATAGACATTTTATACGTTTTAGTGAATGTTCGCTTTTATATTTGAAAAAAGGAATTTCAACAACACTTAGATGATAAAGTTGAAAATGATGGTTGTTTGTGATGAAATGTAAGAACTAACGTATAGTAACAACATGTGTTTTTGTAAATTTTGAATTTGCAAGTATAACTTCATAATCTTATATGGTAAACTGTTGATTTTTATTTATTGACTTATAGAATGAACTCGAAATAATCTGAAGTTGAATGTAAATGTCATCTAACCTATAAACGTCAAAAAATTTCCAGTGTAATTTCATGCTCCGTCCCCCAAGGAGGAGGAAAAAATTTCCGAGAAATTTGTTTAGTTGCTATGGTAACGATACGAAATACAGGCTTTAAATTGATGGAAAATGTTTGGTGTGAAATTTTCAATCACAACAGAGTTTCATTGTAATATTCCTCAAAGTTGTAGTACGGTTTTGTTGCAAGAGCTTCTTCAAAAAGATTTCTGAACTTTTTATAGCTTTTCTCCTTCCTGATTTCGTATGTGGTTAAACAGCTTTTTACTTTCATAAATTAAGTACTATTTTGTCTGGTTCTGGTTCTGGCCTCCCAAGGGGACCTTTCCATCGCCCTCAACTATCTGGGAGCCTCCACCGATGAAAGGGTGGTCTCTTTGAGAAACCTTTTCCTGGTGGCGCTCGGCCAGAAGCCTTTGATTGTGCAGGAAGTGCGGCAGCAGCAGAAAAATATAAAATTTTCACTTATCTTAAGACTTCAGGAACTAATCTGCTTTCGTTTTCATCATGAACATGGGAAATATCATTTTTGACGATTTGCTTTCTTAGGAGGGAGTCAGTTTTGAGTGTTGGAGACAGTTTTTTTGCACAGACTCCTTCGCCAATAGAGGGATGTTCTCATTTCAGAACTGTTGCTAGAAATAGTCAAGAACACTGATATCGGCACCCACATCGGTAAAAGATGCCGAAGTGCTACTGGGTCTTTAGTTGTCGCTGGGATGAACGATCCATCTTTCTCCTTTCGTGGTTTTTCATTCCCTGTATCTAATAAACTATTCATCCTAGACGAAAAATGAACAGAGCCTTTTTTATAGGAAATTTCACGTTCTTCAACAATTTTTTCCTACCTTCTTTTTCTCGACTTTATCATTCCCTGTATGTCAGAATCTATTCATCGCAGACGAAATATGAATTGAATCTATTTTATAGGAAATTTCACGTTGTTTAATTTTGTCTTTTTACACTTTTTTGCCAAACGCCACAATTTTCGAGTTATTTAATTTTTTCCCCTCTTCGACCTTCTCTTTGGCCTTCTTTGATTTGATCTCTTGTCATTATTATCTCCTAGATATCAGGTGCGTTTGTGGACACTATCGCACTGTGCCTCTCTTCTGGCCTTTCAAGGGGACCTTCCCCGTGGTCTCTTTGAAAAACCGCCTCCTTGTGGCGCTGGGCCAGAAGCCTCTGAATATGCGGAAAGTGCGGCAGCAGTAGAAAAATATCAAATTTTCACTTATCTTAAGACTTCAGGAACTAATCTTCGAATTAATAATCTTTATTATTCCCAAGAAACATATATGTTTATAGCAGTGAAAATTATGAAAGAGCAAAAAAAAAAAAATTAGATAATCAGATAATCATTTTTAAATCATATACATAATACATATAATGCTTTCGTTTTCAACATGAACATGAAACATATTATTTTTGACGAATTGCTTCCTTAGGGGAAGACTCCGTTTTGAGTGTTGGAGACATTATTTTGTGCACACTCCGTTTGCCAATAGAGGGATGTTCTCATTTTAGAAATGTAGCTAGGAATAGCCAAGAACACTGATTTCGGCACCCACATCGGTGAAAGTTGCGGAAGTGCTACTAGGTGTTTGGTTGTCACTGGGATGAATGATCCACCTTTCTCTTTTCGTGTTTTTTCATTTCCTGTATCTCATAAACTATTCATTGTAGACGAAAAATGAACAGAGCCCTTTTTATTGGAAATTTCACTATCTTGAATTTTATTCATTCACACTTTTTTCTTGAGGCTTCAATTTCCCAGTTATTTCGAGTTATTTCCCCTATTCGACTTTCCTTGATCCTCCTCTTCACGACTTTATCATTCCCTGTATCTCAGAATCTATCCATCGTAGACGAAAAATGAATAGAACCTATTTTATAGGAAATTTCACGTTGTTTAATTTTGTCAATATACACTATTTTGCTAGACGCCACAATTTTCGAGTTATTTCGGTCATTTTTATCTCTTAGATATCAGGTGCGTTTGCGGACACTCTATCGCACTATGCCTCTCTTCTGGCCTCACAAGGGGACCTTTACACCGCCCTCAACTATCTGGGTGCCTCCACCGATGACAGGGTGGTCTCTTTGAGGAACCGCCTCTTGGTGGCGCTGGGCCAGAAGCCTTCGAATCTGAGGGAAATGCGGCAGCAGCAGAAAAAATATCAAATTTTGACTTAGCTCAAGACTTTTCAGGAACTATCTGCTTTGGTTTTCATCATGAACATGGAAAATATTATTTTTGACAAATTGTTTCCTTAGGAGGGAGTCAGTTTTGAGTGTTGGAGACAGTTTTTTTGCACATACTCCTATGCCAGTAGAAGGATCTTCTCATTTTATATCTGTAGCTAGAAATAGACAAGAACAGTGATTTCGATTTCGGCACCCATATTGGTAAAAGATGCGGTAGTGCTACTGGGTCTTTGGTTGTCACTGGGATGGACGATCCATCTTCCTCTTTTCGTGTTTTTTCATTTCCTGTATCTCATAAACTGTTCATTGTAGACGAAAAAGGAACAGAGCCTTTTTAATAGGAAATTTCACTTTCTTGAATTTTGTTCATTCACACTTTTATCTTGAGGCTTCAATTTTCGAGTTATTTCGAGTTATTTGCTCTTTTCGTCCTTCCTTAATCCTCCTCTTCTCGACTTTATCATTCCCTATAACTCAGAATCCTATTCATCGTAGACGAAAAATGAATAATACCTATTTTATAGAAAATTTCACGTTGTTCAATTTCGTCTATTTACACTTTTTTGCTAAACGCCACATTTTTGGATTTATTTCTGTTTTTCCCTCCCTCTTCGACCTTTTTTTTGGCCTTCTTTGATTTGATCTCTTGTCATTCACTCTGGGCCCCCTATTATTTTTGTTATATATCAATGATTTGCCAGAGGTAGTAAGTGAGAGCTCCGTTAATTTATTTGCAGATGATACACTGATTTATTTCTCATGTAATGATCACATAAAGCTCATGGAAACCATCAACAGAACTTTAAAATCAATTTACAGTTGGTGTTGCTCTAATTATTTGAAGATTAATGTTGAGAAGACCAAGTACATGGTAATAAGTACAGAAAAAAGATACAGAAACTTTTGCAACAAAAATTTTTAGGTAATATTAGGTCCTGATAAGGTGGAACTAGTTAACCAATTCAAATATCTTGGGGTTCATGTGGATAGGGGGTTACATTTTAAAGAACATGCCAACTTCATTATAAAGACGATAGCATTTAAATTACATTATTTATCTAGTTGCGCCCCACATTTGACAAGGTGGACAAAACTTTTACTGTACAATGCATTAGTGCTCCCTCATTTCACATACTGTTCTACAATTCTATTTCTACTGAAACAAAATGAATTAGCTCGTTTACAGAAACTACAAAATAGAGCCATGCGCATAATTTTAAATTGCAAAAGACGTACACCGATAAGAGACATGTTGAAGGAACTTGATTGGTTACCAATTAATTCCTTTCTCCTCTACCAAACATTAATCCTAATTTTCAAAATAAGAAATAAAATTCCCCCAACATATCTGCAAGAAAAAGTTAGGTACAATAACCAAATCCACGGATACAATACAAGATTCCGAACTGACTTTCATATTCACCAAGTAACATTAACACATACTCAAAATTCAGTTTTTTTCAAGGGACTTGATAGCTATAATAATCTGCCAGAAGAGATCAAACGTTTAACATCATTAACATCCTTCAAGGCACAGTTGAAATCATATTTTCTTCATCAATGAAATACCTAGCGGCCACTTCCTCATTTTGTTTGTTTCGATTTAGTATAAAGTATGATAGGTTTACAAATGTTTTAGAATGTGTAGTGTTTTTTGTGTATTCATTAAATATGTATTAGAATGTGTAAGGACGTAAAGATGTATAGTGACTGGGTATAGTAGTTTATGTATTGTATTTATGTAAATATGTTTACACATATAACATTCTCATTGTAATTATTGCAATGAGGTGAAAATGTAAATTAGCTGGACTAAATAAAGGATTTATATATATATATATATATATATTATTATCTCCTAGATATCAGGTGCGTTTGCGGACACTCTATCGCACTATGCCTCTCTTCTGGCCTCCCAAGGGGACCTCTCCACCGCCCTCAACTATCTGGGCGGCTCCACCGATGACAGGGTGGTCTCTTTGAGAAACCGCCTCCTGGTGGCGCTCGGCCAGAAACCTTTGAATGTGCAGGAAGTGCGGCAGCAGCAGAGCAGAAGAGCGAGTCAGAGACAATCGTTCAGCAATTATCTGGCCTCGGGCGGTGGGTTCGGCAATGCCAATCAGTATCAAAGGTGAGTTGTTGTTGGTGTTATTGATTAGCTGATATAAGTCCGATTCTCGATTTTCTTACACGAATACTTGGTGCAAGACACTGCTGTGTCTCTGGATATAAAATTTCTCTCTGGATCGAATTATTCATATAAGTACTTTGTTCCAAGTTTGAAATTTTGGAGGCAGAAAATTGTCCATTATATTTAGATATCCTACTTAATTTGTTATCATTGCATTTTTTGTATCTATAGTACCATTGAATTTGTATCATGGCGATATGGTTCAAGTTTCCTACTTAATTTGTTATCATTGCATTTTTTGTATCTATAGTACCATTGAATTTGTATCATGGCGATATGGTTCAAGTTTCCTACTTAATTTGCATTTTTTGTATCTATAGTACCATTGAATTTGTATCATGGCGATATGGTTCAAGTTTCCTACTTAATTTGTTATCATTGCATTTTTTGTATCTATAGTAACATTGAATTTGTATCATGGCAATATGGTTCAAGTTTCCACAGAGAATAGAATTGATATTGAAAAAAGTAATATAGGTCAGGTTGATTAAAATAAAAGAAGGAATTGTATTATATTCTCGCCTCGTAAATCGAAGTTATTCACGTCCCTTATAAGGGTGCTTCTTCAGTCAAGCACACGAATCGTACATTGGTCTAGTCGAGCCGGATCTCCAGCAAAATACCTACAGTGGAAAATATAGTGCAGTAACATACAGAACCTCTCGCCCGAGCCCGATCAAACCTGAGCAACAATTGTATCGTGAGCAACATCTCCATTCATTTACATTCAATTTCATATCTGCGTAAATATTTTCGATATCGTATTTTAATGTAGATATTGTGCCAAATTTCCGAAAATGGAGGTTTATCGTACCTGTCCACAAGTAACTAATCCTTGAGGTTGGGAAAATATGATATATAAAAGTCAAGCAAGCCAACGTTAGTTTAGTTCATTGTACCAGTATATCACCTGACCCCACTTGACATGAAAACATAAACTCAAACATAAATGTTGTATTACATTGTTACTTTGTGATGCCATTCAGAGAGATGCTCAATGTCACAGATACGTTGCAGGAATAGGCTTTTGTGCCTCTTTTGAATATTAGAATGTAATGTTGATGGTAAATATTGTATAAATATTTCAGGAATCACATAAAATCGATGTTAATTTTCAACGTATATTCAATGTTACTCAATACATCTGAACAATATCGTATATTAACATTCTAATTATTTTCTAGGAGTTTTTAGGTTATGTCTATTTTTTCTGGAATCATCAAGACAATCATCTAAATGATCTTTACAAAAGACAGAGAAGATGATCTATCCCTGAATAAGAATTGATCTTACCGTACTCCTGAAAGACTATAAGTATGATCCAGTTACATAGTGATATTTTGAGACAGATTAACTACTATCTTTCTATGTATCATTTTAGTTATTATGCATCATGAATCCAGTCATACCAAGCTTAGCTTTATGATTTCTGCATAGTCCAGTGATCTCTTACTGACTTTCTGAAAAGTAATAGGTAAATATATGCGAGTTTTTGGAAGTTTCCTGACTTATTTTGAAATTCTATTCTATGTTCATCTTCTTGCTATGACATTTAACTCACCCATTATTTTTGTAATTCGTAAAATATGAACACAATGCGTATTCACGAATCCCTCCTACTTTTTCACATATTATGAAATGCAGATACAGATTGGTTGCATTTCTATATTCCAGCAGAACAAACCTGGAATCTAAGTAGGTATCATTTTATTTTATTTTTTTTTATTTTTGGAGAATTAGGCGATTCAACAGATAGACGCAGCTATCCACTAATAGAATCGCACAGGTTACAAATTTTGATCAGTATTAACTTAAACCAAGACAATGCTATAAAAGCCGTTCTAAAATCAAAATGTAAATAGCCCTAAAGGAAATGATATAAATATTTTCAGATCTAGGATAAGAAGTACTTATTTCGATATACTAGACAAAATATAGAGAGTAATTGGAAAATAACAGAAAAAAAAAAGTTGGATCTCTAAATTATTCTAATAAAATAATCGGCATATTTTATGAACTATTATCAGGAAGTATCATAAACAACCTAGTCAGTGCAATTCATACATATATTGCATATTCAAAAATGGATGAGAAAAAAAGAAACGAAATCATTACTATCGGTTATACAACGCGGTCTTCAACTTTCTCTTGAAAATGTTTATCCTGGTCGAAAAAATATCAAATTCTTCGTCATCTAAACCATTACAAAACTTCATGCACCTATATAGTGGAGAATTAGACATGAAATTGGTAGTTATCCTACCAGGTACGAATAGTTGCCGATGTCGCATAAGATATCGGGTACAATTCAAGAGGAAAAAACTTGTACAGTATGGAGAATCAATAATGTCATTGACAATTTTATAGACAAAGCAGATATCAAAGAATTGCCTTCTCAAATTTAAAATTTCAAGCTTGTAAAATACAACATTATATTCATAAGAGAAAAAATGTCTTCTTTTGTTGAATCGAAAATTTAAAACATTTATTAATTTATGCTGTACTTTTTCGATTCTATTTATCTTATCCTTATAGAATGGATTCCATACTATTGAGGCGTACTCTAGGTGGCTTCGTACGATAGAGTTATAAAGTGTTATAATTGTTTCAGAGCGATTAAAGGATTTGGTGACTCTTAAAATGAAACCCAAGTTTCGTAATGCTTTTTGAACGATAGTCTCTATATGAGAGTCAAATTTTAATTTGGTGTCAAGAATAACCCCCAAGTCTTTGACTGAGTTAACGTTATTTATTGATTGTCCATTCAGTGTGAGGTCAAAATGAGGTGGCAATTTGCTTCTGGTGAATAGGATTTTGTGGCACTTATCAAGATTCAGTTTCAACTTGTTTAGTTCACAGTATTTGAAGAAACTTTCAAGATCAGTTTGGAGCATATTATAGTCTTCTATGTTGGTGATGGCTTTGTAGACTTTAAGGTCATCTGCGTATAGCTGTATATCCGTGTTTTCGAAGCATTCATAAATGTCATTTATAAATATATTGAACAAGAGAGGACCTAGATGTGACCCTTGCGGAACACCAGAGGTGACTGACAATGATGAAGATCTAGAATTATTCACAACGACATATTGCTTACGATTTTCGATATAGGACGAGAGTAATTTCAATAAATTTCCATGCACACCGAAATTACGAAGTTTAACAATAAGTGTAGGATGATGTACCTTGTCGAAGGCTTTCGAAAAGTCGGTGTACACAACGCAGGTTGAAATTCCTTTTTCCATGTTCGAGTAGATTTCTTGTACGTATGGTATTAAGTTAGTGAGCGTTGATCTTTTTTTATGAAAACCATGTTGCCACGTATTTATAACATGTTTCAATTGGAAGAATAAGTTTTTAGACAGGATTGATTCAAAGATTTTTCCAAAATGAGAAAGTATAGATATTGGCCTATAGTTGGCAATATCATTCTTTCTTCCCGACTTGTGAACAGGTACGATTTTTCCAATTTTCCATTCAGATGGAAAAGTTCCTTCCACCAAGCATTTGTTGAAAATAATTCTTAATGGTTCTAGCAAGGATTCACCACATCTTTTAATAAATATCGGGGGTATACCATCAGGCCCCGGACCCTTATTGATATCCAAATCATGAATGGCTTCAGAAATTTCCGTAGCATTTATATAGTACACCTCAAAGTTGTTAGAATTATTTACATCACTCTGAACTGAAGAAGACGTCAGGTTAGGTTCAAAGACACTATTGAAGTATTCAGAAAATAGTTCACAAATACTCTCATTATCATAAGCAACTCTGTCATTTAGAGACATACGCGCAGGAATTGACCTATTATTTTTTTTATTAGCCAAATATGACCAAAAATATTTGGAATTTGATTTTATATTATTTTCTGTTTTTTGAACGTAACTGAGGTAGTCTTCTTTGATCTTTTTTTTCACAATTTTACGCAAATTGGAAAAGTTTTCATAATCAACATTATTTTTATAATTTTTCCACTTCTTATGCAACTTTTCTTTTTGTCTAATATTTTTGATAGTTTCTTTAGCAAACCATACTGGAAAATCATTCTTTTTAACAGTTGTCTTAGGTATGGTATTTTCTATGAGTCCATTGACTATAGAATACAATTTATCAACACTCTGCTCTGCATTTAGACCGTTGAAGATTTCAACCCACGAGTAATCTTCTAGTTGAGCTTTAATTACGTTATAGTCAGCATCAAAAAACTTAAGTTTTGTATATGACTTACTGGGAAGCAGTTTAATACCAGTGATTTGTAAATTGATATCTAAAGCAGTGATGTATGTCTTCTTTCACAAAAGGCTGATCACAGGCTTGGGTATCAACTTTGATAGAGTTAGAGAAAGATAAAACTAGATCCAATATTTTTCCTCTTGAATTATGAACATTACAGTGCTGTTTTAGGTTTAACAAAGAAAAATTATCAACAAAACATTCACTGAGGGCATCCGCTGCGTTGATTGGTCTGAATGATTCTAGGGCCATATCAAATTCCCAGTTAATATTTGATAGATTGAAATCTCCGATAATTATATATTCATTTTTGACATTCCTTTTTATAATCGTCTCCAAATTTTGAAAGAAGGAAATCAAATTGTTCAATGTAGCGTGTGGAGGAATGTATATACAGCAAATGCATATTTTCTTACCCTCATTAACGCTAACGGATACCCACAGATCCTCAATAATACCAGCAGAAGACCAGTCATTCTCGGCATTCGACATGAAACTATCCCGCACACTTATCAACACACCCCCACCGTCAACTCTGCCGCTCCTAGTTTCATCACGGTCCCTCCTGTAACAGTTGTAGCCTGCAGGAAATAGTTCAGCACTGAAGACACTATCTTTCAGCCACGTTTCTGTTATACATATTATATCGTATTCCAGGCTACATGCCGAATTAAAAAATGTCTCTGTTTTTGTACGAAGACCACGTGCATTTTGATAGTAGAATTTTAATTGCTTCATTGAAGCCATTGAGACGAATATTTACACTCCTCATTAGAACAAAAATTTTATGTAAGTCTATTGAGTATATCTTCACTCTTTATATGAATCACCTGGCTATCATCAGATTTTTTTATGAAGATTTTGCCATCCTTTGCCCATGTATATTTGTAATTCTTAGAGCGAGAGAAATCTCGTGCTTTCTTGTACAACTTCTTGTAAAATGGTGATAGATGTTCATTCACGAAAATTGGCTTTTCGTCTCCATTATTATATAACCGAGTTGTTAATTTGGTCCCTTTGTCTTTCCGTACAACTTCCATTAGTTTGTTCTTTATAATACGTGTTGTAAATTTGACCACAATATTTTTCGGAATATTTCTGTTGATATTATCAGGGTGTTGCGCCACTCGGTGAGCCGATTCAATATCCTTGGTGGTTATTGATACATTGACTGCATTGAATAGGGTGTTTATAAGCTCCAGAATATTTTCACCTCGTTTTTCAGGAATCCCGCATATTTCCACATTATTCATCCTTCCTTGTTGATGAAGTAATTCAATTTCAGCTCTCAAGGAGCTGCATTCACTTCTAACTTCAGTAAGTTCACGTTTCATGGACTCAAAAGATTTGACGACATTTTTAACTGATTCCATTTGTACAGTAAATTCATCAATTTTGTCCCCATAGTATTTCAGAGAGTCGAAAACTTCGGCTTGTTTATTTTTCATATCCGTGACATCATCGTGAACACATTTCATTTTGTCCATTAACTCAATCAGGACGGAGGTCGATTTCTCAGAGGCAGGGATATTTTTACATTGTTTACATACCCATGCAACTCCAGAGTCAGCTGGTAGGTCATTGAACCCGCTCGGCAATTTAACACACTTGAGGTGGAAATATTTCGAGCAGTGGCCTTGACACTGAATTCCAGTATTAGTCCGATTCACGGCTGAACCACAAAAACTACATGGGTCTGGCATTGTAGCAAAAACTGTACCAGCAACTTTTTTGCTGCTATGCTATCGATATTTGACACCGGACTGCAACAACTTCAATGCTCAAATGCACAATAATTATAGCTTGTTTTCTCTACACTGAACAAGTATCCGATTTGCGATTCACTTCTTCACCGTTTGGTATAAGTTACGCCAGCGTACATACATTAGACAAGTAGAATCAAAGTCTGAATTGGGCGAAAAAAGCCTGTAATTAGTAAGGTTGCGGTTCCTCTATTATCTGATAGATGCCAGCACGCTCGGACGTCGAAGACGACTCGATGTTGCCAAGCTGATTATATCGTGGTAACTTTCGTACTTTTTGAATTCTAGCCTTTCGGGGAAAAATACATTTGAACGATTTATCGTGTGTTATTGAATATCCTATGAATTTATTGATTTATTTCAAACTAAATACATTTTTCTCATTACAGTTTCAACATTATTTGGTGATATGATTATGGACAATATATTCTTAGTCAAATTGCCAAGTAAATCTGTCAACTATGTAAAACAATTTCATGACTTCTCAATTTCTGTGTTATATGAGTTTTGTGTTTCTTTTCCGTTGTGCTTAGCAGTGGTGTAGCGGTAGATTTATTGTATATGTTGTTGTGAAGGATATTTTATTGGATTGTTCTTTTGCTATTGTGTTTGGTGTTTACAGCGTGTGTTTTTGAATTCTTGTCAATTGCTGTGCTGATTTTTTGAGAATATTCAATGGATCGACCAAGTTACGTGTGTGGTGTGGAAGGTTGTTATTCCAACAACCTGTCCATTGGGGTACATTTGTTTAGGTTTCCTAAAGATCTTATTAGGTAAGTAAAGAGTAAAAAGGTAGAAATGAAACTTTAAATAAATAATGAAAGCTGCTTCTATAGATAGTTGTTGAGTTTTTTGAAG
This sequence comes from Phaedon cochleariae, assembly GCA_918026855.4. Lineage (NCBI taxonomy): Eukaryota > Metazoa > Arthropoda > Insecta > Coleoptera > Chrysomelidae > Phaedon > Phaedon cochleariae. The sequence goes on along the minus strand of OU896719.1, from coordinate 4,702,185 downwards.
AAGTTTCAACTTCAATTGCATTAGTGTTTAGAGGCAATAAAAGTTCACCATTATGACTGATTTATATTCTCTAAATCCTCAAGAACATTCTTCGAAGAGTTTTTTTCAATACTCTGAAATGATTTCAAATGCAACTCTGATATCATAATAGGTGTATAATTTTTCTTTACATTCTTCAAGGTGCCGAGAATGGGCCTACAGATGTGGAATCTTTCACAAGTATGAAGGTCAACTCCACATGCTCTATAATTCTTACTATAGAGTATGTTCATTACATTTTGAATCAGAAATGATAGTTGGAGAACTCAGAAAGCACCTGAAAAAGCATTATTCATTGAAATTCGCTAATAAAAATTTCAAAACTATCAACGAAAGTGGAGAAAAATTACATAGAAAAATAGTTATTAGAAAACATGAATGAATTGATACTTGAAGAATTCTTTACTCAAAATTACAAATTTGATATCCATTTGGGGACGTACAAGGATACTTGTATTGATTTTGTTTTATTTATTTTTACACATTGACATAACTCGTCAGTTAGTTGTTTATTTTCGTTATATGTATGTTATATGTATATGTTTATATATCCTTATTATAAACAAATATGTTTCTTGGGGTAACAATGGACAAAACAACAACAATTATATATGAATATAATTTATGAATGTTACAATAGATATTTTCCTTCATCACATCCCAAAAGTGCAAAGTAATAGTTTTTACTATGATTCCACCCAAAATGAATAATTTGTTAGATCTTCAACAATTACTTGTGGAAACTCGACACAAAAAAATGTGATTGTCCCGTTTATTTATGAATTTTGAATCTGAATAATCACTACCTATGTATAAAAAAGGATAACATAGATTGTCATCAAAAAATAAAAAAATTTCTACTTTGTAACATTCTTGATAATATTCGTAATATTTTTGAGAATGTGCCATCAACATCTAAATACTGGTTCAGTTTTGTTTCAAATCTGATTTTCTGAATGACTTAAATAATATTATTTCGAAGTATATCCTAAATTCCTGTAGGAATATAAATTTAATCAAATAAGCTCGAATCCGAAATATGTGGTACGCCCATGGATACAATCAAGAAAGCACATGATCTAGTACAGTTGAAGTACATTTTTACGTAGCGACATCTACAGAATAATAGCGGAAGCGCAACCTTAGAATGTATGTTAGGTGGTTGAAGGTCATTGGCGGCCGTTTTCAGAGATCAAAGGATTTTCAGACTTTGCACCTACTTGTCTAATGTATGTACGCTGGTTACGCTTTGTAGAATTGCCTTTTGATCACTATTGAGGACTATTTTGTCGGAGCACTTTAACAATCAACCTTCGCTAGCAAGATCTTGAATATATTATCATGAGCAATTCATATTTTCATTCGAGTCTATTTGAGTCCAAGAGTTGTTTAGTTCTTAACTTACTATGATAACTAGGAATATTATCTGAAAATCAATATTTTCACTGATCACACTGTTTGACTTGTTCACCATAATAGACAACAAACAAAATGGCTGGAATGGAATTGAATTGACTTCTGACAATTGACAAGGTTACTTTGCCGTAGAAGGAAAAATATTATCCCCTTATATCCCCTATACATGTTAGCTACTTCATAAGGTGGTGAAACGAAAACGTTGCACAAATAACATAACAACCCTGTCTGAGATATATCTGATGAACCTAAAATCAACATATCACAATATTATCTAATGATATTGATATCAATATTGATGCAACGTCTCATAAACGTATTACTTCATAATATTATGTTGGATACTTCAGAAGGACATTATGGCAATGTTATTTCAACAATATCACAAAACTTATAACTGAAAAATATTTTAGTTATAAATCATGTTTAGTGGGACGAAGCTACTGTGTTAGCGACACATGTCGTGTGTTTGAGAATTTTGTGGAAATCTTATCGTTTGTGAAGTTCTTACATTTACTATTACAGCGTCCAGCAGCAACCGCCCGCTGCGTTCGGCCAGGGCCAATTCGGTCAGCAGCCGTGGCAGCCGCAGTTCGTGCCGCCTCCCTCGGCTGCCGCCTCTGGATTCCCCACGCAGCCGCAGAGGGCGTTCTCGCCCCAGCAACAGCCGCCCCCGCTTTCGGAGCCGCCCCGGCCGACCAGCGTCGGCTCCAATCAAGGTACATTCCATATACGTATTAATAAACAATACGGATCATAACGGGTGCTAGGATGAAGCCAAAAATATGAAACAAATGAATATCCATAAGGATTTGGTGGCATGATACGCATGCGCCATGCGCTATTATAGTAGTCATCAAAGACATGCGTTTCGATGGACAATGACGTTTACTAGCATTTCAATCAAAGCAGTATGTGTCTGATCGTTTCAAAACTTTTCCTTATGGATAGTCATTTGTCTTCAAAAATCGGCTTCATGTTTCGCTATGGAAACAGATAGAGATTATCCATATTGATTATTAATACGTATATGGTACATTCACATTCATCTTCGATATTCACTTTACAGGGTGATGATGTGATTTCCCAATTTGCAGTTGGATTAAAAACTTGATTAGTGGTATACAGTTTTAATCGATTATTTTAAATGGGTACTGGCCAGGGCCTACTCTATCTCACCGGGTCGTATCCTATCCCCTTTACCTCGATGCTGACGTCACACTAGTAGGTTGAGATTTCACATCATTTCATATCGGTGCGTTCGTAATTGAAAGGTTATAGCTCATTTAATTCAAAAATTAGAAGCACACTCAATCGAGTAGTCTATCCCCTCTACCTCGATGCTGACGTCACACTAGTAGGTTGAGATTTCACATCATTTCATATCGGTGCGTTCGTAATTGGAAGGTTATAGCTCATTTACTTCAAAAATTAGAAGCACACTCATTCGAGACTAATGGGGAAGACCACTGAGAGAAGAAATCCGTGCAAACCTCTTTTAATCGACGAATCATGAGTTACGTTTGATGCACAATCAATATTATGAGTTGAAGTTGAAGGGAATCGAATCTATATCGTTTTGAAATCAGCATATTTCATTCGATATTTCAAAAACAGCCAAATATGATGGTGGAGCCGTGACGTATTAGTCCCAACCTGTAGCTATCTCTCTCTGATACCTCGTCATTCTGCAGTGTTGCAGTGTGATTGGTCAGTTCAAGGACAATAGGCGTGTTGGGACTAAGACGTCGCACCAGTCACACCAATGAATTGACAAAATTTCGAATGGCGCAGGAATTGTGTGCTTCGAAATGGACATATTCTAATTTATCGTTTTGACCCCATTGACCCCTGATGAACTACCCAACTTTCGGTGAAAAAATAAATTCATTAGGATGAACCAGTACCGATTTATGATGTGAAGAAATTCAATTTTAATGAAAATCAGGACGTTTTACTAAGGAATACTATTTTTTACCAATTTGGAATCGGTTTAAAATGAAACTGACTGAGTATGTCAAACTAGGATAATGCATCAATCAAAAAGTGAGGAAATTATTGAGCTACCTACAATGTGTCCGAAATAAATTAGAAATAAAGAGCGCGTAAAAATTTGTCTAGTATTATACCAACCTAATTTCCCTGTATTAACAATTTCGCGGTGATTCCCTATAGGTAAAGGGCAATGCACGTTTTATTACTCATGTTCCAGTTGTGGGTCTTTTGATATCTTGAAAACTATATTGAATATTGTGTTAAATAATTAGGTATTACATGAAATATAGCGGGATTCAGTCAAATAATAAGTAAAGAAGAAGAACATGTTATTTTGTAATATCTGGCTATTTCTTCTCTTTTATTATGTTGAATATTTTCAGAATGGCTTTCGTTAAGTATTGTGTGTATGAGAATTACTAATATTTTGTTCTATTCAATTTTCATATTTTGAAAATGTTTTCGAATAAAATACAGTGTGTCCCACTTACCATGCTCACCATGGGTATCTTTTTAACGGTGAGAGATACGAGGTCGGTTAAATGACACCAAATGTGCAGTTTGTCAAGGTCAACTATAATGTGAAAAAATATTTTGATAAAATCTATTCGTTTTTGTTTTATACGCAAAAAAGAGATTTTGATCATTTTCATGTCTCCTCCGTAACTTCTTTATTTATGAAAATATCCAAATCGGAATTTCACATTCATATGGCAGTTTTTCAAAGTGATTTCGAAAAAAATATTAAATTTATACCAACTCTTCTAGAATTTGAAATATCATCACCAACTTTAGTTTTTCAAATGTAGGTCATAGCTCACTATGACTTAGTTACAAATAACTTTTTTTTCTCTTTCAGATGATGTGTCGCAGTAATAGTTTTGTGTTGATAGCAACGGAGTTAACGTCATTTATACAAAAACAAAAAATTATTTGTAAGCCGCCATCTTGAATTTATGAATTTTAACAAAAAAATCATGATCTCCGACCTCAAAAACCCCCACTTACTAATTTTGAATGGAATCGGACCAAATCTTGTCCGCCATCTTGGAGCAGCCTTTTTTTTTATTTTAACAAAAATTCCATAATGTATTGTCACAGAAATTATGAACACCTGCCAAATTTCAAGTTAATCGGAGTTATGGAATTTTTGTTGAAATTAAAAAAAATGGCTGCTCCAAGATGGCGGACAAGATTTGGTCCGATTCCATTCAAAATTAGTAAGTGGGGGTTTTTGAGGTCGGAGATCATGATTTTATTGTTAAAATTCATAAATTCCAGATGGCGGCTTCCCTATAATTTTTTGTTTTTGTATAAATGACGATAACTCCGTTGTTATTAACACAAACTATTACTGCGACACATCATCTGAAAGAGAAAAAAAAGTTATTTGTAACTAAGTCATAGTGAGCTATAACCTACATTTGAAAAACTAAAGTTGGTGATGATATCTCAAATTCTAGAAGAATTGTTATAAATTTCATATTTTTTTCGAAATCACTTTGAAAAACTGCCATGAGAATGAGAAATTCCTATTTGGATATTTTCATAAATAAAGAAGATACGGAGGAGACATGAAAATGATCAAAATTTGTTTTTTGCGTATAAATCAAAAACTAATAGATTTTATCAAAATATTTTTTCACATTATAGTTGGCCTTGACAAACTCAACATTTGGTGTCATTTAACTGACCTCGTATCTCTCACCGTTAAAAAGATACCCATGGTGAGCATGGTAAGTGGGACACACTGTATATACTCCATAACTGAAAATAATCAATTCGCTGTCAGGGTTTTTGTGTCATAACTTCTACTTGGCTTACGTCATCAAAGTGTGTTTAGATTATCTTTAGACATAAACGCTGATAAAATCCTCTGAGATACAGTAAAAGTGTATCATATCGATTTGTAGGCAATGAAATTTACTACAAAAAAGTCAGTGACAGCATATATCCACAACTAACAGGTTTAGCATGGGGGCCGTCTAAACTTTTTGAACTAGTCTGTAATAATAATCTTAATCGCCATTTTACTTGAATTGAAATATCGGTTTGTTATTGGAACTTGGGAATTTTCAGAAAAATTACAGTCAATCTAGATACCATGAGAGCCTTTGCATGGTTGAATCATTTCTGTGAATTGAATATTGAAATTCTAGCATCTGTTTAAAAAACGACAATTCTGAATGTAGTCAACTCATTTTGATATGCTATATTTCTTGAACTATTTATCGTAAATCAGTGAATATTGTTTCATCTCTTGAAAAAGTCTAGTCTGTATTCGATCTCTTGACAGTTTTTAATAAATGTTACCGTTTTCCCGTGGTACATCAATGAATTGGGAAGCGCAATTTCCAGCGCCTCGATTTTGTCCCTACTAGTGTGACGTCACGAAAGTGATGCTCTGGCCCGGTGAGATAGAGTAGGCCTTGATCTGGCGCCTCTACACCGGTTCATACACCACGAAGCCATGAGAACTGCTTACCGACTCAACGGCGCAAATCAGTGGGTCGGAACAGAAGCAGATCATGGACACTTTTTCACATGGAGTAATACAAAGAAAAGCTGTCCCATCCTCATGATGAGAAGGGACAACACCTGGCATGCTTCCTCCCAATGAATCAATCTGGTACACGGATGGCTCTAAATTTTGGGACAGTTCAGGTGCAGGGGTATGCAATGAATGAACAGGAAAATAAATCTTGGTTTCTTTGGGTGAATATGCCCCAGGGCTCCAGGCTAAAGTACTAGCAATACTTACCTGTGTCCAAGAAAACCTGATTATGAGAGGTCGTAGACCAATCACTATATATGCTCGGAGAGCAAAGCTGCAATACTGGCTTTGCAATCCAATAGGATCACAACCGATTTGGTGTCCTAGTGCAGAAAGGCCTTGGAAAACCTATCAAAATCAAGAAAAGGCAGCCTCATATGGGTCTCGGGACGCTCGGGGATACCCGGAAACAAGGAGACAGACAGACTGGCCAAGATCGGTTCAAGACGGATCTGGCCAAGATCGGTTCAAGACGGATCCCTGTCGGAGCAGAACTAATCTTGGGAATACCAAACAGTCTGGCAATGTCCTCCATAGAGGGACAGCTGCAAAAGCAATTCCTCAAAATATGGCAGGAACACCAGGAAAGAGACAATCGAAGCTCCACATGAGGGAACCTTGGAAGAGGCTCACAAAAGAGGTCATATCCTTCAGCTTATTGGGATCAAAGATGCCTGGAAGGTGCCTGACGTAACGTCATCGCATGTCCTAAATTTTAACAAAATACAAAAATCTCAATGAACTGAAGGAAATAATTTTTTTTGTTTTTATTTTTTTTGTGCGAAAACGATACGTTTCGTGAAAGATGGTATAGTAACCATTTTGCTTCCGCGGCCTACTCGGTGAATTTCAATAATAATTTTTTTCTGATCTAGTTTCTGGTTAGATACCAACTTGTGATATGTCATTAGAAAGGGATTTGAATGCTGAATAAAGCGAAAAGAAAAATAAATTGGGTTTCCGTTTAAAATAAGAAAGTTGATGTTACTTTCGGTCAGACCGGAAGTCAACTTCGACATGTCAATACACTCAAATTCTAGCTCTCATGTCATTATATCGACGCTCCAAATTTCACAAACCTACTTCATACAATAACTGAGATATTCCGTAGGCAATACTTCCGTAGCCACCCGGTATATCATTAGGAGCTGTTGAGGTGTACAGTATAGCTTTTCGCACGGAATAAAAATCCTGGTTTTTGTGAAGCAGGTTTCGCCATGGATCTGACCTAATTTTCCTAGAAATACTATTGTTGATAAAAATACCGAGCATAAATATAGAGGACTTTGTGGCGTTGAAATCAACTAGGTTGTTGGTTCCCCACGCTGTTATTTCAGCAAGATCATCATTGACAGCGTTGACCTGTCTTCGTCGTGATTTCTCAACTTTCAAGTTTTTAATCCAACTGCAAGTAGCATTTGAGTATCAGATCCGAGCAATTTGTGATATCTTCATTTGTGCATAGGTATGTCTCCACCAGAGCAACATAGTTCAACTTACTGCAACAACAACATGTTTAGTCACACTATGTTGCATATTATTTATGTTGTGGTAAACAAGATGTTGACTGGAGCGGTAAAGATCAAAGGAAAATGTGAAACACACGCAGACATTCAGCAATTAAACACAAGTTGTAGTTGGTGTGGACGGTTTGTCGCAAGAAATTTCAACAGAAAGTTGAGTTGATTTCCAAATCAGGAGGTCTATTTTCCTTAGTAAACCTTCCATATCAGAACTAGACATACGGAAAAAATTCTTAAAATTGCCATCTGTTCGAAGTTCACCCCAAAGAAATCTTTTAACAATTCATATCCTGCTTTTATTTTTATTGTTTTTTGAATTGGGCGAACCCAGTACTTACGCGTGATTTTCCGTTTTATTATTATTATTATTGAAAATAACAAAACAAGCCGCAGCCGCAAAAATCACCTCAACTTCGTCGTACAACATGGCTGACTGTGTTGTTATTGGGGTTGCATGTTTTAATAAATCAAAATCAACTTCATGCATCATTGTTGTCTTTCTGGAGACACTTTGTTAGTGAAAGTTGTTCTAGACATTTTGTATCTCCAACAAAGTTCAAGTCTGTGTTGCCTTGGTGGAGACATACCTTAAGCTACACTCTTTGAACCTTTTTTAAATTCACACACTATACTAAAAACAGGGACTTCGACCGGTCTACCATCCAGAAAATATCTACTCGACCCCTCAGTGTCTTCCAACCCTTACGGCTCAGCGAGAACCCAAATCGCTCCCCAACCTAACAACTCTTTCCAACACACCCCATTCAACCCTATGCCAATCAACCAAAATCCACCCCAACAAAATCCACCCCTCGTACCCAACAACTCCTTTTTGTCTAATCCAGCTCCGATTTCCGGTTTTGATGCTCCTATTCTGAATCCCGCGGGGAATGCTGTGACGTCATCGGGTTCTACAGGTGGTTACGGAGTTGAGGCGAGTCATGGGTTCGCAGCGCCGTCTGGATGGAACGATCCGCCGCCGATTAGTAGTCGGGTTTCTAAGATTCAAGTGAGTGTTTGATATTTTCTGTTTGTTTCCCTTTTTCGTTATTTATTTCAGGAGGGTGTAGACGGAGAGCCAGAGCCACAAAGATTCTCTGAATTTACTAAGCCAAGTTTTTTCACAGTTTATTACAATGGTTTTGTACCCAAACATACTGCGGTCAGTCAAGCAAAACTGAGAACAGGTGTTCCTGGTATACTATTGAAGTTGTCGTTCCTACCGAGGTAATGCAATGAAATCATTATACACATTGTATATTGCATATGAATGGTTATGGAAGTCAGTATACCAGGGACTCCTGTTCTCAGTTTCGCTTGACTGACCGCAGTATGTTTGTGTACAAAACCATTGTTATAAACTGAAAAAACTAGGCTTAGTAAATTCAGAGGATCTTTTTGGCGCTGGTTCTTAGACTAGTGGGACTAGAGTCGCTGGATGGTATTAGTACTTCAATCTTTTTTTTCTATATTACAATGGTTAGAGTGAATAAAAGAATAAGACATATTTTCTGCTCTTTGTCTTTTCAATTTCCCTAGTAGCACCTGATTGTCAGATACGATTTTAGAGGTTAGATTTCCTGTCAAATCAATCATAGCCGTTGATGGAAACAGCAGTTATAAAAATGAAAAGAATACATTTTGACAAAATTGACATAGCATAGCTAGTTCGTTCGGTATTTAAAACGCTATTCAATGATATATCACTTTGCAATTTACTTGATTTCCTCAGTTTAGTTTTCAAATTTTCAATTCCATTACATACTTCTTCAATAAATTCCTATTTCTCCATGATAGTTTTGTTTTGCATTTTGTGTGATGATAATAGTGGATTCTCTTTTCAAATAGTCTGTTTTGTAAATGAATGGAACAGCAGATTCTCTCAATCTTGAAATCTTCTGTCTGATAATATGAGTCTAAAATATAGTATCATTCTAATCTGCTCTGTTATAATAAGTGAATTTTAATTTTAATGTATGTACCTCACAAATTTTGCTTGTGTGTTCAAATCACTTTTCTATCCAAGTCGTTTCATACATTCCTTCCATAAGAGAATGGGGTTGATATTTCGTTTGGCGGATTAAATAAATGGAATCCAACATCTTCAGAATTCCCACAATTCAATGCACAGAAGGACATGATCATTTATGCTCTCTTTTCAGTAGTTTATGGAATTATATTTCAATTCTGACTTTCATAGTATTTTTTGTCAAATTTTAACAATTTTGAATAAAAAGGCGCGGAACGACTATGGTGCTCTTGTCACAATGCAAGGTGTGTGTGTTAATTTGAGCAGAATTTGTGAGATTTATGAAATGAATGCGAAATAAATGTTAAAAATGCAATTTCATTTTTTGTTTATTTCGAGTATAATACACGAAAAATAGAGATACGAGACAAATTTCACCTCATAAGATTAAGATAACATATAATAGGTTCAGGTATCATTCAAACAAAAATTATTTTTCAAATCATAATTCTGAATATTTGCCTTATGTGACTTGTTTCACGATTCTAGCGAATTTACAAAGGTGTTGAAAGATATTTATGGCATGTGACACATCGTTAGCAAGAGGATAGACTAGAGAACTTCTGAGGGAGTTGAAAGATCCTGGTCGCTTTTGTTTTTTTTTGTAGCCATGTAAAGTCGAAGCTTCAATTTTAGTTTTACATATTTCGAAACTTTACGAGTGAATTCAAAACAAAACTATATGACTTATGTCACTAGTTTTGTATTTAAAAGTACTCTAACACAATACACATCTGAATAAAATTAAAATCCAGAGTCTACGCCTTATACTTTTTTTAAAATCTGTATTTGAATATGGAATTTGGGTCTTGTTTTGATGAACAGATAAAAAGACGATTAAAAATGATCCACAGGGCATGAAAGGTGTCTACTAGTCTCAAAGGATAGCAGATGACTCCTTCATTCGACCATTTCAATTTAGCACACGATGCACCCTCAATATACAGTTTGGGATTTATTCATCAAACTATACTTATTTTTCAATGTACAATCACCTCCAGAAAGCTGGGTACACATTTTTGACTCACACTGTATAATCCAGAATAGTCAATCAGTGAAGTTATTTCAACTAAGACATGTAATAGACGAGATTCGAGCGTTTCTTCATTCAACCCAACTCAACCTAACATTGCAGCAAAAACCAGCAGCCCCTCTGGCCGATCCCATCACACACCCCCTGTACGGGACGGCGCCCCAGTCCAACGGCTACCCGGACCCAGCACACCCCACCCCTCCCCTCCATCCGTACGGGGGCGTGGCCAGGCAGGACTCGACGGCAGCGTACGCCCCGTCCCAAGCTATGGGGGCGGGACACAACCAGGTGTACGCCCCTCCCCAAACGTTGGGGGCGGTACCTAATCAGATGTACGCTCCGCCCCAAGCATTGGGGGCTGGACCAAATCAGATGTACGCTCCGCCCCAAGCATTGGGGGCGGGGCCAAATCAGTTCGCGCAGAGCGTCGATCCGGGCGGTTTCAATCGGAACGCGGTGGGGGGCGGGAACGTGGCACAGCAGCTGCAGGTGAGAGTTCACTGAATTTTTATTTATTTCATTAATTTTCAAAATAAAATACATATTAGTGTACTATATTTTTTTATCGCTTGGAGCGCACGAAAGGAAATCCCTATAATGTTCGAAGAACATCGTGCGTTCCTAGGGAGGATAGGGACAGGAGGTAGGTAGGTATTGGAATTTTTCTTGAACTCCTGGTGATTATATGTTGTTGGGAATACTTCCTCAGGCAATGAATTCCAGAGCCTAGCCGTTCTATAGATGAAGGAGTTTTGATAAAGTGCTGTTCGACATTTTTCGAGGTAGACAACGAAAGGATGTGCTGACTGGGCTTCTCTAGTTCGTCTGTCTGGTATTGCTAGTGAAGGGATGAGAGCAGAGATTCCTGAAGAACATTTCCCGTGGAAGTATCGATAGAAAAGTGAAAGGTCTTCGACCTTTCTCCGGTGTTCCAATGATGTCAGAGAGTGAGTGAGTGTGGCATCACCCACCAGGCGAATGGCTCTTCTCTGGATGGAATCTGAGAGCTTCAGCGTATGTTTTGGTGCTGAACCCCATATGTGGGAACAGTATTCTGGAACAGGCCGTATCTGCGCTTTGTAGATCACGAGAAGCTGTTGAGGTGTAAAGTAGCTTTTCGCACGGAACAAGAATTCGAGCTTTTGTGAAGCAGCTTTTGCGATGGATCTGACATGATTATCCCATGAAAGAGTGTTGCTGATGGAAATACCGAGCATAGATTTGGTGGGGATGGTGGTGCCAGACATTACAATGTCGGGCATACTGAGTTCCGCCTTTCTAGAGAAAATACAGGCTTGAGTTTTGGTGGCGTTGAATTCAACTAGGTTGTTGGTTCCCCAGGGTGTGATTTCAGCAAGGTCTCCATTGACAGCATTGACCTGTCTGCGCCGTGAGTTCTTAGTTTCCTGGGAAGAAATGGGAATTCTGGAAGAGAACACAGTATGGAGGGTACTATCATCTGCAAAGCTGTGGATGGGGCAAGTTTTTACTCCCAACAGATCATTGATATGAAGCAGGAATAATGTTGGTGCCAAAATTGATCCTTGTGGAACGCCGGAATTGATGCCAATGGTATCAGACGATACACCGTCCACCACCACGTGAAGCGATCTGCCTGAAAGAAAACTCGATAAGAGATGGCATAGCTGAGGTGGTAAGCCGTATGATGGTAGTTTGTGGAGGAGTCCTTTGTGCCAAACACGGTCGAATGCTTTCGATATGTCCAACGCGACAGCTAGAGATTCCCCGTGTTTTTCTAATGAAGCTTGCCATAAATGGGTGACGAAGGCAAGTAGATCTCCAGTAGATCTCCAGTGGCGAAAGCCGTATTGTCTATCATTGATGATTACTGAGCTCTCCAGATATTTGATAAGCTCAATATTGATGGCTTTCTCCATCACTTTGGAGATTACTGATAACAGGGCAATGTGCCTGTAGTTTTTGGGCAGGTTCTTGTTTCCTTTTTTGGGGATTGGTTGGACTCTAGCTGTCTTCCAGCATGATGGAGAAATGAACATGAGATTATTTCAAAAATTTGGTTACTCAAGTATAGAAGTTGCTCTCTTGGTCTATCGATCTGACATACTCTGAGCAATGCAGCGTTGCCGTTAATACCAGAGAGTACTCACTTTTTTCCCTTGGGAAAATAGTATGATTTATGAAAGGTGACATTTTATAACCTGTCAACAGAAATGAAATTTCAAACTTTTTACCTTTCATAGAAAAAATATTATAATCCTGAAAAATTTTCAGTTCTGAAAATTTCATTTTTGTCTCACTTTTCATGGAAACTACCCTGTATCTCATGTAATTATCGAGTTAGGATTGTTAAATTTCCAAAAGCAAGAAATATTCCAAATATACAGTCAATGACCAATTGAAATTACCATCAGTGATATACACTGCTCGCTGGCAGCCATGGAACTACCTACATGTTCGGAAAATCATATCCGAAAACAAAATTGGTTGGAAATCACTTCGGATTCGAGAACAGAAAACAGAAATTTTTATATACTGACCACTCATATTTTATTCTGAAAAATTTTCAATTCTGAGATAATAAATTCTGTCTCAACTTTCAATGGAAGCACCCCAGTATCTAAAGTAATTATTGATATAGAAGTCTGAAATTTTCAGGAGCAACAGAGAGGACCAATGACCAAGTAGGATCATCTTCAATAATAAACTGCTTGCTAGCAGTCCCAGAACTACCGACATTCCAGAAGGAAAAATGTATTAGATCGAAAAATTCACCTACTGGTTGTTCTGAAATAGATAATCATAAAGTCAGTTTCCATTAGTAATAATGAAATATCAATCAGAACTAGTACAATCGAATAGATGGATAGATCATCATAAGTGATCCCATGAATCAGAAATCATGACGGTTGTCATTGAAATGAATAAATTATGAATGAATGAATTCGTTAGTAGTATGAAGAAAATCTTTACCGATAATAATGCGTCAAAATATGGGCAGTTAGTGAATTGGACGTCCTGTTTTCGAATTTGAAGTGATTCTCAACCTATCTTGTCTCTTGATATTATTCTCCGGACATGTGTGTAGTTCCACGGCTGTTGGCGAGCAGTTCATATCACTGAAGATGACCCCACTTAGTCATAGAGGACAAACATTGATTTTTCAGAAATGACAAATTTTCAAGTAAAATTAAGAATAGTTAGTGAATTGGGCGTCTTGATTCTGAATCCGAAGTGATTTTCAACCATTTTTGACTCCTAATATCATTTTCTGGATATTGGGGTGGTTCCATGGCTGTTGGCGAGCAGTGTAAATCACTGAAGATGACCCCACTTGGTCATTTTGGTATATCTCACACTCCAGCAAATTTCAGGATCCTTACCCAACGATTACTCAAGATACAGGGGTGTTTCCATTCGAAGTAAGACACACTGTATTGTACAGATATTTTGTTAAAATTATTCGTGGAACATGAACCCCAAATATTTTTGAGATAGTTCATTTCACTTAGGATGGTATTTGCTGGTATTTGCTATATTTATGATAAGCTTTGGACCACTTCTTAGGGTACCAACGATGTTAGCGTAATCTCAAATATAGGCTGATTTTAAAATGAGTGCATATATTCAAGACATATATATGAGAGAGTCTAACAAAAATTACTAAAATATTAGATTTTTCCTAAGTCTTCACATTAACGAGAAATTTCATTTTGAAAATTGAACATAAAATGCTTCGAAATTCGAGTACGCCACTGGGAAGCAAGTGAATTCTGCGGAATCCCAGGGATTCTCCAATTCGTCATTCACTAAAGTCAGAACAAGACAGTGATGCCAGATCGTTTCAGAGACGAATATCCTGATAAAAATTTGTCACAGAAAGAATATGAATTGAAATAGGTTATGGAAACTAATAGAGGTGAATGTAACTCAGATGAAGAAAGGGACATTCTTCATCTGAGGAATGTAATATGTACAGGAGCCTTATTTTTTAAAGTTCACTGAGAGAACTGTGGGGTGATTATCTCCATGGATCACGAGAGACGGATAGAAACATGAGGGGAATGATAGAACGTCCCCCTTCCTTCCACAAAGTTGAAAATCGACTCACCTAGTAGATTTTCTCATACCTGCTCGAACAGCAAACAGAGCAAACAAATACTAATATCGAGTCCATTCCAGACTAATATCGTCCTGTGTTCTTGTTGGTTCATATTCGCACTTAAACCATCGAAAACGACGACGACATATCCTTCCTGGCAATCTCACATTGAAAATCACGACCATATCACGATTATCACGACACAACATCCAATTATTTCATTTTTTATTTTACGTTTACAATTATTTTACAAACACACAAAAAAACTATTATCATATGATCTGTCAACATCATTTCTCAGAACAGTAGTATCTGTGACCATAGATTTCCTCTTTGCTGTGACCTTTGACAGTTCTAACTAGGATTGTTTGCGTTCAGAGAATAAACAATCCAAAACCGTCAGAAGCATGCACAAGTCCACAGAACCCAAAAATCATACAGTTCTGTGAAACTGCGCATGCTTCTGACAGTTTCGGACGCAAGAATTCAGATGACCATGAATTACTAATAGGCGATTTCTACGGACCAATCAGAAACAGCAAAGTAGCGCCTGCGTGGTTGCGATTCATCCTGATTGGACACAGCTGATTGGATTTGTGAGATTAGTGTATAGTGAGGAGTATCATTTCATTGAATTAAACTAATAGATCTTTTTTCCAAATTAGTTTTTTATGAAAATGTTAGTTTCATTTAAAGATATGATCCTTCCTCACTAATACATTAATCTCAATCACCTGTGCCCAATCAGGATGAATCGCAACCACGCAGGCACTACTTTGCTGTTTCTGATTGGTCCGTAAAAGTCGCCTATTAGTAATTCATGGTCATCTGAATTCTTGCAGTTTGTTGTTCTGAGAATGTATGTTATTTTGGAAAACGTCAAAACGTGATACTAGTAAATGTAAACAGTGTGGTCCTTGTCATTACTTTTGTAATAGATCTATTACTATTGGGTGTTAGCACCAAAATATGATGTTATGTATATGACTAAAAAATCTATTTCTGTCTAATTTGTGCGATATGGTTTTACAAGAATGACATTCAGAATGTCAAATGTCAGATTTTTAGGATCTATCACCTTTTGATACAAATCTGTTACCATTTTCCAAGAAAATCTATTACGAAAAAATCAGACCCAGGAACAACACTGAATGTGAAGTTTTGTTTCTGACAATTTGCTTGGAATGTGACGATGCATTTATTTTCTCAAACATTGAGCTGAATGATATGGTTCTTATGTCGGGTCGTTATTGTGCGGGGCCCATGAGACTCCTCGAAGACCACGAAATTGTAGCGATGCAAGGAGGTGGAAGGAAGGGTCTAAAGGATTTTTCAGTAAAATAACTTCCAACCGTGAGGTGTTAAGTTATACGCTATTCAAGCTTATGTGTAGAAATCTTGGGTGAGTCCATTTTGAAGTTTTTGTATTATCTTTCTGAAATTCAAGACCAGGGTTAACTTCTTCCCCATGTACATTTTCTCGATTATACATTTTATTTAATATCTCCTAATTTTCATGTAGAGTGGCAACGTCGCTTCGTTCATCACGGTCGACTGCGGATCGCAAACGATAGTTGTGACAGAAGTAGAAATCTGGGCGGAAAAAGGGTATTTTGCCCCAAATCTATTTTGATCCTAATAATATTTTTAATAGTGCTATTCGGTAGTATACCTCAAGCTTTCTTAGTGTTTAAAATATATGCACTTATTTTAAAATCAGCCTGTATAAGCATACACCATTTCATGAATTTCTTGCTATTGATTCTCGATATAAAGATAGTGTAAGCTCGTCGTGACTTACCCTGTATACTGTAATTCTTGACTGTGTAGGATGTGCAAGGAAATGTGAGAGAAGCTACTCCCCAACCCGTACAAAAAGCGCCCATACCAGAAGAGCACTTACATATGAAGACGGTGCTGGATGAGTTGAGACATCAGTGTAGTTGTGCCGCTAATAATCCGGTAAGATTTGTTCAATCGTCAAAATATTCTAGCCAACATGAAAAAATGTATTGAAAAGGAATATTCTCAGATATATTTATGAACACACAAAAATTATATATACAGGGTGATCAGTTGAGGGTAGCGAGCGGCCATATCTCATAAGATATTGGTCATATAGATTTGAGAAAAAAAATCATGATAAAAGGCGTCAAAAGAAATTGCTGGAAATTATTTTTGAGTTTGTCAAACGTCCGGTAGAGGGCGTAACAACCAACACCAAGTAGAAAAATGGGATTTTTATAGAATTTTGTCTAATGAAAGTATATCGATGATATCATTTTCATATTTAATGACCATTCCCCTACATTTTTTGTTTGAAAGGTTTTGTTCTATCTATGAAAATAAAGCGGTGGGAGAAGTTCAATTGTTTTTTTAAACAAACCAAGAATTCTCCCGTTTATTTCGACCGATTTTAGCAAACTTAGGCTCATATGAAAGAGCATAATTTGCCCTACAAAATGCCTATTTGGTTTTGGATTCTTGACTTTTACTGTCGCTGCTAGATGGCGTTAACTGAAATGTTAACAAATTTTTGAGTTAAAAAAAACAAATTTAATGGTGTATCAATTTTTTGATACATTTATCTAAAATCCGATGAAAATAATTTATCATCTACCTATTTTTGAACCGTTGATATATTGACCAAAATATAATTTTATTACATTCAAAAATGGCAAGCCACTGTTTTTTATGAAAATCAAAATTAGTTTTGTGATCTCTCATTGGTTGCTAACAAAAAGAAGCTCTTGACTTTTTTTCGTTAGACAAACGGTTTTTGATTGAAAAAATAAAATAGGTTTACGTGGAGCGCCCAATATTAATAGATAATTAGATACTTATTTTTGGAATCATGAGTCTGTTGATGAATAATTCCATCTGTAGTACATACAATGTTTTTTCTTCTTGGGACTGTCGAATTTGGATACGTTCTTGACTTTATTCAGGATGATATGAGAGAATCAGAGACAAGTATTTTTTCAATTTTTTTCTAAATTTCTCAACACTTATTTTTTTTAGTCTGGCAGGTAATTCATTATAGAGAATTGTTCCATTGTATGAAACAGAGCTTTTACCCATATCTGATTTGATTTTGATGAGAGTTAACATATCTGTGTCATTCCATTCTCTGGTTGAGTATCCTTGATTCATTTGAATATTTTATTTCACAGCAAACCAAAAGAAAACTGGAAGACGTGGGCAGAAAATTGGAAACGCTATATGACTCATTGAGAGAACACAAGGTGAGTTGAACAAAATATGCCAATCACGCGTATGAGTATTTTTCCGATACTAAAATGGGTGTAAATATTGTCTCATTATTGCATTTTTGTAGTAATTCTGCGAATATTAAAAAAAACTTGTATTATGATATTTCAAATTGTTCAAAAAATGCAAATTAATTATTCAGTTAATTTCTAGATGATGCAATGGATCTGCCTTTATTTTCAATAGGTTCATAAGAATTATCTTGGTAAACCGAAATATTTTAAACACAGAACCGGTGGCCTTATCAGGCCTACTAGCAAAACAAAATTGGAACGAAAAAAAAAAAAACTCCAATCCGTCCTTATGAAAGGGCTGTATGTGAAAATATTGTATTTGGTAAGGGGCCCATGCCAGGTGACACTGACTCATAGTATACCCCCCTTTTCTCCTTTGTATTTTTTGGTATATCCCTGGAATTTGAAACATCGAATATGCTCACTAGAGGGCACTTTCTCACATTTCAGTAAATTTCTATCATCTTCCGGTTTTCCTGGAAATAACATCAACTTTCGATTTTCAAATGGAACACCCTGTATTTTGTTCCATAATTGGTTAGAGATTATTTCAGACGATTACGAAGATATTCACGTTCGAAGTTTCCATAAGCTCGATGGATGTGACGGTGCAATATCGAATCTTCTTTCTCTGTCAGTGAATGGAAGCAGTGTATGTTTGGTTGCTTATACTACAATCATGCATTAATAGAGACATTGATCATTAAAAGAGATCATTAACGATCAATTTTAAAAACATTGAACATTCTCGTTAATACGAGGTCGACGGACAAATACATTATCAATAGTCATCTGGTGTCTTTCATCGGATGTCTTTTGCTGCTAAACAGCAAAAGCTTTGTTGAGGTTTATTTCCTAAAGATTTATACGAATTATTCAGTTGCATTTGGAATTTTGAAAATCAAAACAGATCTATAACCTCTGAAGTTATCCCAAAATGTTGATCCACCTATTTATCTAGACTGATTTTCGATCCTCACAACACTTCATTTCTGTGAATTGAGCAATACTAAACTGTCCACCACTGTTGTTGATGAACCAAATTGGTGAGTTCAGCAACTAGAACAACCGAGCACTGACTAAAAGTGCTTCGAGCACTAAGCACTCCTGAAAAGTGCTCCGGAGTCGCGACCACCAACTTTTATTGACGAAATGCTCGCCATTACTATGCACTCTTAAAAAGTAATTTGAAATAGCGAGAACTGAGCACTATGCACTTTTGAGAAGAATGATACTGTGTTATACACTTAAAAAACACATGGTTTTTGTTTGTTAACTTAGCCTCCTACCTTGACCATTAGTTTTCAATGCAGCAATAATAGTTATCTATACACCAAGGTAGTAAAGAGTAGAGTCACTGGATGGTATTAGTTTGATAAGAGTTCGGACACAGCTGAACTTTTGTCCTTTTCTATTTTCTATAATACAATGGTTTAAGTGAATAAAAGAATAAGACATATATTCTGCTCTTTGTCTTTTCATTTTCCCTAGTGGCGCCTGATTGTCAGAGAGGTTATATTTTCTGTCAAATCAATCATAGCCGTAGATGGACAATGGGTATAGGGTACAAACACCTACTCCAATTTATAGTGATAAACTTTTAGCAGAACAACTGTTATATAAATGAAAAAAATGCATGTAACAACATTTTAATATTAGAAAATATACACATATGGATAAACTTATAGCTATAATTCCTTATTGAATGTGAAACTATACTCCAGTGATGAGTATAAAACATGAAGTTATTTATATTAAATTAAAGGTAGGTATTCTCAATATACAGGAACTAACATAAGTACTTTCAAGTGAAGTATTCCTGAGACAATTATAAGAAATAAAGTCTATATAAGCTCTTGTGTCCGGAAATGCTTCATTTCGGAGATACAAGGTGTGAAATACAGAAAACAAATCATTTTTCGATAAATATTTTATAGGAGAAGAAGTAGTTTATTTTGACGAGACCTACCAAATACTTGGTTTTGGAAAGTTCTCAGCAACTCCACTTTATTAGCGCCCTAGGATCGATATAGAAAATATCTCCAAAACGATAATGCCAGCGTAATTAGGGCCATAATAATAATTCCCTAGATACATTAATAACTATTCACTTTTCACTGTTAAATTTTAAATTTGGTCGGCACCAAAAACGCCATTCAATAATATATCACTTTGTAGTTTACTTGCTCTTCTTAGTTTCGTTTCAAATTCTCAATTTCATTATGCAATTTTGCGATAATTTCCACTTTTCCATGATTATTTTGTTTTGTATTTCGTGCGATGATAAAAATGGAATTTTGTTCTCGAAATCGCCTGCTTTGTAAATTGATGGATCAGCAGATTCTCACAAACGGATTTTGAAATCTTCTGTTTGAAAATGGGCCTAAAATATAGTTTCATGCTAATCCAGATGCTGTTTAAAAAGTGAATTTTAATGAGTACCTCATACATTTCGCTCGTCTTCAAATTGATTTTGCACCCAGGCCATTTCATATCTTCCTTCCATAAGCGAATGGTTAATATTTGTTTCGGAAAATTGATTAAATGATATCCATTTTTTTCAGAATTGGCACAATTTATTACACAGCAAGTAATGTCCATAGCTGATTTTATCTCGAATGAATAATTATGAAATTTTATTTCAATTCTGACGTTTATAAAATGTATTGTCAAATTCAAACAATTTTGAATGAAAAAGCGCGGGACGACTATGGTGCTCTTGTCACAATGCAAGGTGTGTAACTTAATAAATCTAAATATTAAAAAACCCTAACCGTTGTCATTTCTGTGTCCGAACTCTTATCAAACTAATAACATCCAGTGACTCTAGTAAAGAGTAGTAAAGAATATCAGTATTATCTAGGGACCAAGATTATATTTCGAGGCTCCAGCCGAGGGTTATAAGGTCCTGTGGTGATAATATTCTGCATCGAACTCAATATAAACTACTGGAAGGGATCCTATGTGAACGACGATTGAGGCAAAAATATTATTCTGGCAACCCGCAGTGGTTATGAATACCTATCTCTTTCTATCTCATGTTGACTTACAGGAAACGCTCGCATAATTTGAAATATTTTCTCGTTTTTCGCTTCCATTCAAGAGTAAACGTGATTAAATACAGTTCTCAACACACTAAATGGACCACTC
>OU896719.1:4639089-4680581 GCA_918026855.4 Phaedon cochleariae | reverse complement strand
GAAATTTGTCATTTCTGAAAAATTAATTTTTGTCCCCCTTTTCACCAACTATGTACCAAAAATGTACTCTATGACTAAGTGGGGCCATCTTCAGTGATATAAACTGCTCGCCAACAGCCGTGGAACTACACACATGTAAGGAGAATAATATCAAGAGACAAGATAGGTTGAGAATCACTTCAAATTCGAAAACAGGACGTCCAATTCACTAACTGCCCATATTTTGACGCATTATTATCGGTAAATATTTTCTTCATACTACTAACGAATTCATTCATTCATAATTTATTCATTTCAATGACAACCGTCATGATTTCTGATCCATGGTATCACTGATGATAATCTATTCGATTGTACTAGTTCTGATTGTTATTTCATTATTCCTGATGGAAACTGACTTTATGATTATCTATTTCAGAACAACCAGTAGGTGAATTTTCCGATTTAATACATTTTTCCTTCTGGAATGTCGGTAGTTCTGTGGCTGCTAGCAAGCAGTTTATTATTGAAGATGATCCTACTTGGTCATTGGTCCTCTTTGTTGCTCCTGAAAATTTCAGACTCTTATATCAATAATTACTTAAGATACTGGGGTGCTTCCATTGAAAGTTGAGGCAGGATTTATTATCTCAGAATTGAAAATTTTTCAGAATAAAGTATGAGTGGTCAGTATATCAGAATTTCTGTTTTCTGTTCCCGAATCCGAAGTGATTTCCAACCAATTTTGTTTTCGGATATGATTTTCCGGACATGTAGGTAGTTCCATGGCTGCTAGTGTATATCACTGATGGTAATTTCAGTTGGTCATTGACTGTATATTTGGAATATTTCTTGCTCTTGGAAATTTAACAATCCTAACTCAATAATTACATAAGATACGGGGCTGTTTCCATGAAAAGTGGGACAAAAATGAAATTTTCAGAACTGAAAATGTTTCCGGATTATAATATTTTTTCTATGAAGGGTAAAAAGTTTGAAATTTCATATCTATTGACAGGTTATGAAATGTCACTTTTCATAAATCATACTTTTTTCCCACGGGAAAAAAGTGAGTACTCTCTGGTATAAACGGCAACGCTGCATTGCTCAAAGTATGTCAGATCTATAGACCAAGAGAGCAACTTCTATACTTGAGTAACCAAATTTTTAAAATAATCTCATGTTCATTCTTCCGTCATGCTGGAAGACAGCTAGAGTCCAACCAATCCCCTAAAGGCCCTGTTATTACTAATCTCCAAAGTGATGGAGAAATCCATTAATATTGAGCTAATCAAATATCTGGAGAGCTCAGGCATCATCAATGATAGACAATACGGCTTTCGCCACCGAAGATCTACTGGAGATCTCCTTGCTTACGTCACCCATTTATGGCAAGCTTCATTAGAAAAACACGGGGAATCTCTAGCTGTCGCGTTGGACATATCGAAAGCATTTGACCGTGTTTGGCACGAAGGACTCCTCCACAAACTACCATCATACGGCTTACCACCTCAGCTATGCCATCTCTTATCGAGTTTTCTTTCAGGCAGATCGCTTCACGTGGTGGTGGACAGTGTATCGTCTGATACCATTGGCATCAATTCCGGCGTTCCACAAGGATCAATTTTGGCACCAACATTATTCCTGCTTCATATCAATGATCTGTTGGGAGTAACAACTTGCCCCATCCACAGCTTTGCAGATGATAGTACCCTCCATACTGCGTTCTCTTCCAGAATTCCCATTTCTTCCCAGGAAACTAAGAACTCACGGCGCAGGCAGGCCAATGCTGTCAATGAAGATCTTGCGGAAATCACAGCCTGGGGAACCAACAACCTAGTTGAATTCAACGCCACCAAAACTCAAGCCTGCATTTTCTCTAGAAAGGCGGAACTCGTATGCCCGACATTGTAATGTCTGGCACCACCATCCCCACCAAATCTATGCTCGGTTTTTCCATCAGCAACACTCTTTCATGGGATAATCATGTCAGATCCATCGCAAAAGCTGCTTCACAAAAGCTCGGATTCTTGTTCCGTGCGAAAAGCTACTTTACACCTCAACAGCTTCTCGTGATCTACAAAGTGCAGATACGGCCTGTTCCAGAATACTGTTCCCACATATGGGGTCCAGCACCAAAACATACGCTGATGCTCTCAGATTCCATCCAGAGAAGAGCCATTCGCCTGGTGGGTGATGCCACACTCACTCACTCTCTGACATCATTGGAACACCGTAGAGAGGTCGACGACCTTTCACTTTTCTATCGATACTTCCACGGGCAATGTTCTTCAGGAATCTCTGCTCTCATCCCTTCACAAGCAATACCAGTCAGACAAGCCCAGTCAGCACATCCTATCGTTGTCAACTTCGAAAGATGTCGAACAGCACTTTATCAAAACTCCTTCATCCATAGAACGGCTAGGCTCTGGTATTCATTGCCTGAGGAAGTATTCCCAACAACATATAATCACCAGGAGTTCAAGAAAAATTCCAATACCTACCTACCTCCTGTCCCTATCCTCCCTAGGAAAGCACGATGTTCTTAGAACATTATAGGGATTTCCTTTCGTGCGATCCAAACGATAAAAAAAATAATACACTGATATGTATTTTATTTTAAAAATTTATGAAATAAATAAAAATTCAGTGAACTCTCACCTGCAGCTGCTGTGCCACGTTCCCACCCCCCACCGCGTTCCGATTGAAACCGCCCGGATCGACGCTCTGCGCGAACTGATTTGGCCCCGCCCCCAATGCTTGGGGCGGAGCGTACATCTGATTTGGTCCAGCCCCCAACGCTTGGGGCGGAGCGTACATCTGATTAGGTACCGCCCCCAACGTTTGGGGCGGGGCGTACACCTGGTTGTGTCCCGTCCCCATAGCTTGGGACGGGGCGTACGCTGCCGTCGAGTCCTGCCTGGCCACGCCCCCGTACGGATGGAGGGGAGGGGCGGGGTGTGCTGGGTCCGGGTAGCCGTTGGACTGGGGCGCCGTCCCGTACAGGGGGTGTGTGATGGGATCGGCCAGAGGGGCTGCTGGTTTTTGCTGCAATGTTAGGTTGAGTTGGGTTGAATGAAGAAACGCTCGAATCTCGTCTATTACATGTCTTAGTTCAAATAACTTCACTGATTGACTATTCTGGATTACACAGGGTCAGTCAAAAATGTGTACCCAGCTTCCTGGAGGTGATTGTACATTGAAAAATAAGTATAGTTTGATGAATTAATTCCAAACTGTATATTGAGGGTGCATCGTGTGCCAAATTGAAATGGTCGAATGAAGGGGTCATCTGCTATCCTTTGAGACTAGTTGACACCTTTCATGCCCTGTGGATCATTTTTAATCGTCTTTTTATCTGTTCATCAAAACAAGACCCAAATTCCATATTCAAATACAGATTTTAAAAAAAGTATAAGGCGTAGACTCTGGATTTTAATTTTATTCAGATGTGTATTGTGTTAGAGTACTTTTAAATACAAAACTAGTGACATAAGTCATATAGTTTTGTTTTGAATTCACTCGTAAAGTTTCGAAATATGTAAAACTGAAATTAAAGCTTCGACTCTACATGGCTACAAAAAAAAAACAAAAGCGACCAGGATCTTTCAACTCCCTCAGAAGTTCCCTAGTCTATCCTCTTGCTAACGATGTGTCACATGCCATAAATATCTTTTAACACCTTTGTAAATTCGCTAGAATCGTGAAACAAGTCACATAAGGCAAATATTCAGAATTATGATTCGAAAAATTATTTTTGTTTGAATGATACCTGAACCTATTATATGTTATCTCAATCTTATGAGGTGAAATTTGTCTCCTATCTCTATTCTTCGTGTATTATACTCGAAATAAACAAAAAATGAAATTGCATTTTTAACATTTATTTCGCATTAATTTCATAAATCTCTCAAATTCTGCTCAAATTAACACACACACCTTGCATTGTGACAAGAGCACCATAGTCGTTCCGCGCCTTTTTTTTCAAAATTGTTAAAATTTGACAAAAAATACTATGAAAGTCAGAATTGAAATATAATCCATAAACTACTAAAAAGAGAGCATAAATGATCATGTCCTTCTGTGCATTGAATTGTGGGAATTCTGAAGATGTCAGATTCCATTTATTTAATCCGCCAAACGAAATATCAACCCCATTCTCTTATGGAAGGAATGTATGAAACGACTTGGATAGAAAAGTGATTTGAACACAAGCAAAATTTGTGAGGTACATACATTAAAATTAAAATTCACTTATTATAACAGAGCAGATTAGAATGATACTATATTTTAGACTCATATTATCAGACAGAAGATTTCAAGATTGAGAGAATCTGCTGTTCCATTCATTTACAAAACAGACTATTTGAAAAGAGAATCCACTATTATCATCACACAAAATGCAAAACAAAACTATCATGGAGAAATAGGAATTTATTGAAGAAGTATGTAATGGAATTGAAAATTTGAAAACTAAACTGAGGAAATCAAGTAAATTGCAAAGTGATGTATCATTGAATAGCGTTTTAAATACTGAACGAACTAACTATGCTATGTCGATTTTGTCAAAATGTATTCTTTTCATTTTTATAACTGCTGTTTCCATCAACGGCTATGATTGATTTGACAGGAAATCTAACCTCTAAAATCGTATCTGACAATCAGGTGCTACTAGGGAAATTGAAAAGACAAAGAGCAGAAAATATGTCTTATTCTTTTATTCACTCTAACCATTGTAATATAGAAAAAAAAAGATTGAAGAACTGATACCATCCAGCGACTCTAGTCCCACTAGTCTAAGAACCAGCGCCAAAAAGATCCTCTGAATTTACTAAGCCTAGTTTTTTCAGTTTATTACAATGGTTTTATACACAAACATACTGCGGTCAGTCAAGCGAAACTGAGAACAGGAGTCCCTGGTATACTGACTTCCATAACTGTTACACTTCGTTTTTGCCTAACGAAAATACTGCTAGAAATCAAATCGAGATGGTTTTGTTTACGTACTTTTCTCTCAGATTTTCATTTGTTTATTCATCAGTTGTCGTTGATATATCCTATTTGCAATCTCAAATAGTTTATACAGTTTATTGTCGTAAATCAGTTCTCTTATTTAGCTCCTGGAAACAAAATAGTCTCTCGAGTTTCTATTAGACAAGGTCTGTTGTCAGTGCTTACCGTGGTTCGCGATTCTGGTTTCGAATATTTATTCACGCTGTTGTTTTTGTGGGATGATACTTGATAGCCAGTCTTCTTCGATATGTTCGAACGCACGGATATTCAACAGTTTAGCGAGGATCGTTTCACTATTTTAGTTATCAGTCGATTTATCATATTGTGCTTGTTGTTTACATTTTCAGTCAATAATATTGAGCGAGATATCACTGTCAGAATCTTTATCACTGTCAAATTGTTGACTACTGACAGTTGACCGATATTTGCGAGCTGCTCTGCTTTATTTTGAAGGACAATGTCATTATTTTTATGATTCTTCGTACTTTTAGCAGTTGCTAACATCTGTCATTGACAGTAGTTCATTTTTCATCGATTTTTGAATGGCCCTCAAAATTGATTGATTATGGAAGGACTAAGCTCAGCATGATGTCGGGATTTTTCAAAATAGTGATTTGTTGTTTAAATCGGATAGTAGGTGTGATAACCCTAGTGTTTATGTCTCGTTCGATGAAGTCGTTCATCCATCGGAAAAGAAGAGGATTGCGTCATGAGTCGACGTAGTTCCGAGGCCTTTCTGCGCATGTCTCTGTTTGAAATTTGTTGTGTAGACAAAACGGCTTTAACCGCCGAAAACTCAATTTCCACGAAAACTAAATGGAAAATTGTTAATGTTTACTAATATCGGGTGAATTAAGTATTTTCTTGTTGAATCTAGGATATTTTTCATCTTTCTGTGGTGGTGAAATACCATCTACAGTGTGTTCGCGGGAAAATCTCCCACCAACACTTTTCTGCGCTATGGGGCGTTTTTGAGAAAAAGACCGATTTTCCGGTCGAAGGACGGCCCATCATCTCGAGGAGACATCTCGCCATTTTTTCTGCTGGAGACGGTGCGATCCATCTCGTGTCACAAGTAAGCCAGGAATTCGATTTCGCATTGTACATATTTTGATTTATTCTTTCTCCATTAGTGTTGGGATTATTTCGAATCGAATTTCCATTTAATGGGAACCAATTCTGGTGTTGGTACCATACCTCAAATTGGAGGGATTTTAGGCTGAAAGCCACGAGGTCGACATCACCCTACCAAGAACCCGAACTCCATCACAGGTATGAGATTTAATTTGGATTATTTATTGAGTGGCCCAAAACAATTTTTCCATTTTGTCGTTCAGGGTTCTTATATTCCCGGAATCTGTCATTTCTCCGGTGAAGCCTGTAGATTCCGTCATCCACCACGTGTCGATCGCTGGGGGTGTTATCCGGTCGTTGCTGGCTGGATATTTCTTGGTTTGGCCATTTTTTTTGTTGCCGGCCCAATAGAAGAACCTGCTGATGGCCCAGGAGCCCTGAGAGCCCCATCAGGTTGTTTTGTAGCTGAGACCTAGACATCTCTGCAAGTCTACCCTGTATATGTACCTGTATCCTGCCTGTATCTTGGCGGTAACATCAACACCCTGTATATGAACGACGTGGCCGCCTACACCCTGTACTCGACAGCTAGACACCACCGAGGAACATAATCGCCTGTCACCTTCAATTTTGGTGAGTCTGTTCCATATTAGTACCCGTTTGGAAGTGGAAAACTACCACCAAATACCGCTACCCCTTATAAGGGTTGAAAATTACCGTTTATGCTGAGTTATAAAGTAAAATACCCCAAATTGTACCATTTATTAGTATTATCAAGTCATTCATATATTGGAAACCAACGTGCACTGCGGTATTGCTTTATCACCTTGTCTATATATATCTGTTATTCCCATTTTTGTTATAAATTGATTATAAGGGATGTACTGAAGAGTTGATTTCAGACAGTCCTTAGTTGTGATATAAAATATTGCTAATTGATGGTTCATTGAGATCAAGGCAAAATTCTAGTGGAATTTGTATTTTTCAAGTTTTATTATTATTAAATCTATATATTCACCCTACTTTCGGCATTGAACGTACCCACCCCATTGTCCCGCTGAACTACCAGTGTTTGGTTTCTACAGTCTCAAACTAGGCACTTAAAACACTATATTTTGTAGCAAAACTTTTGGGAATTAAAACACCAAGTAAATCTCAGGCAGGTTAACAGCCAACTCAGGGGTAGAATCATAACTAAATTGTATCACTTATTACCCCCTGAAATTTGCAAGGTTACATAACTTTCATTCATATGCAATATACAATGTGTATAATGATTTTCAGCCTTAGTAAATTCATTGCATTACCTCGGTAAGAACGACAACTTCAATAGTATACCAGGAACACCTATTCTCAGTTCTGCTTGACTGACCGCAGTATGTTTGGGTACAACCATTGTAATAAACTGTGAAAAAAACTTGGCTTAGTAAATTTAGAGAATCTTTTTGGCTCTGGCTCTCCGTCTACACCCTCCTGAAATAAATAACGAAAAAAGGGAAACAAACAGAAAATATCAAACACTCACTTGAATCTTAGAAACCCGACTACTAATCGGCGGCGGATCGTTCCATCCAGACGGCGCTGCGAACCCATGACTCGCCTCAACTCCGTAACCACCTGTAGAACCCGATGACGTCACAGGATTCCCCGCGGGATTCAGTAGAGGACCATCAAAACCGGAAATCGGAGCTGGATTAGAAAAAAAGGAGTTGTTGGGTACGAGGGGTGGATTTTGCAGGGGTGGATTTTGGTTGATTGGCATAGGGTTGAACGGGGTGTGTTGGAAAGAGTTGTTAGGTTGGGGAGCGATTTGGGTTCTCGCTGAGCCGTAAGGGTTGGAAGACACTGAGGGGTCGAGTAGATATTTTCTGGATGGTAGACCGGTCGAAGTACCTGTTTTTAGTATGGTGTGTGAATTTAAAAAAGGTTCAAAGAGTGTAGCTTAAGGTATGTCTCCACCAAAGCAACACAGACCAACATAGTTGAACTTTGTTGGAGATACAAAATGTCTAGAACAACTTTCACTAACAAAGTGTCTCCACAAAGACAACAATGTTGCATGAAGTTGATTTTGATTTATTTAAACATGCAACCCCAATAACAACACAGTCAGCCATGTTGTACGACGAAGTTGAGGTGATTTTTGGGGCCGCGGCTTGTTTTGTTATTTTTAATAATAATAATAATAAAACGAAAAATCACGCGTAAGTACTGGGTTCGCCCAATTCAAAAAACAATAAGAATAAAAGCAGGAAATGAATTGTTAAAAGATTTCTTTGGGGTGAACTTCGAACAGATGGCAATTTTAAGAATTTTTCCCGTATGTCTAGTTCTGATATGGAAGGTTTACTAAGGAAAATAGACCTCCTGATTTGGAAATCAACTCAACTTCCTGTTGGAATTTCTTACGAAAAACCGTCCACACCAACTACAACTTGTGTTTAGTTGCTGAATGTCTGCGTGTGTTTCACATTTTCCTTTGATCTTTACCGCTCCAGTCAACATCTTGTTTACCACAACATAAATAATATGCAACATAGTACAACAAATAACAACATGATGCAACATAGTGTGTTGTTGCAGTAAGTTGAACTATGTTGCTCTGGTGCAAATGAAGATATCACAAATTGCTCGGATCTGATACTCAAATGCTGCTTGCAGTTGGATTAAAAAGTTGAAAGTTGAGGAATCACTAGGCAGGTCAACGCTGTCAATGATGATCTTGCCGAAATAACAGCGTGGGGAACCAACAACCTAGTTGAATTCAACGCCACAAAGTCCTCTATATTTATGCTCGTATTTTTCATCAACAATAGTATTTCTAGGAAAATTAGGTCAGATCCATGGCGAAAGCTGCTTCACAAAAACGTGCGAAAAGCTATACTGTACACCTCAACAGCTTCTAATGATCTATAAAGCACAGAAACGGCCTGTTTTAGAATACTGTTCCCACATAATTATGGGGTTAAGCACCCAAACATATGTTTCCACCTAAAGAAGGGCCATTCGCCTGATGGGTGATGCCACACTCACTAATTATTTGACATTATTGGTAAAAAAAGGTCGACAAACTTTCATTTTTCTATAGATACTTCCACGGGAAATGTTATTCAGAAATTTCAACTATTATTTCACCAGTGAGGCAGTACCAGTAAACAAACTCGACAAGCCCAGTCAGCACATCCTTTCGTCGTCAACCTTGAATTTTTTTTCCAAAACTCGTTTGTTAACGCGTTTTATATATTATCAGATGTTACTGCATGGAATATTTTTTAATATGCTCTCCATGGATATGAAAAACAATGATTCAACATATTCAATTTATTATACTACTTACAATCAATCATTCAAACATACAAGGTGTGAATCCTCGGGTGATTTTGAGGAGAAAAGTTTATATCAAACGTCCTAAACCTCTTAGTATTTGAGCTATAGGGTGATAGAAATTTAAGTAAAATGTGAGTATTTTGTCATAATTTCTTATCAGTATCAGATATTTTTATGAATATACCAGAACTTGATTCTGACTGGAAGTAACATTTTCAATAAATAAATGAATAAATAATCTTTCCATCATTGAGGAAAGATTTTTGGAAATTTCCACCAGTGTCATCCGTACGGGGTATGAACTGACAAGCTTTGAAGAAAGAAATTGTAAGTCTCTGATTTTTCCAAAAACCTGAATTGTTTTTGAATTCTCCATTTATTATGGAGCAAATTTGGTTACTATACCATCTTTCACGAAACGTACCGTTTTCGCGCAAAAAAATAAAAACAAAAAAAATATTTCCTTCAGTTCATTGAGATTTTTGTATTTTGTTATAATTTAGTAAGCACCCACTATGAGTGGACACACATTTTGTTTTTGGGCGAAAATCATTTTTTTACTTTCACGTATAAATTTGTATATTACTGAAAATAAGTGATAATTTGTGTATATTTCAATATGTTATTGATAATTCAAAAGGTTTGTTGTCAATATGAAATTCTAACTAATGTATCAAATCTTCTATTTCAAACTTTCAAACTCAATTGTCTTTGTAAAGTAGTTGTGTATTAATCTCCCTAAAATACATTCGAGACAATCTTTTATCAAATAGATACATTCCAAGTTGCATTAAAATTTTATTGTCATCTGGCAAAATAATCTCGATTCAAGGGAAGTAGAAAAAATCGCTCAAGCAAGCTCTCGCAATTTTTTCACTCCCTTGATTCTCGATTGATTGCCATGCTGAATCTCTTTCACGTCCTCCAAAATTAAGATGCCAAGGACAGGCCTCCTCTGATGTGTCAGTGCTGGGCACTCAACATGCGATGATGTTTCGTCATCTTCCAGCCACCATCTGCAAAGGGGATCATCTTTGATCCCAATAAGCTGAGGGATAAGACCTATTTTGTGAGCCTCTTCGAAGGTTCCTTTATGTGGAGCTTCGATGGTCTGACTGCTGGTCTTTCAAACCATACTTTGAGGAATTGCTTCTGCAGCTGTCCCTCTATGAAGGACATTGCCAGACTGTTTGGTATTCCCAAGATTGGTTCCG
This sequence comes from Phaedon cochleariae, assembly GCA_918026855.4. NCBI lineage: Eukaryota > Metazoa > Arthropoda > Insecta > Coleoptera > Chrysomelidae > Phaedon > Phaedon cochleariae. Next base: position 4,669,974 of record OU896719.1, on the reverse strand, counting down.
GTCCGACCGGGGTCCGTCTTGAACCGATCTTGGCCAGTCTGTCTGCCTCCTCGTTTCCGGGTATCCCCGAGTGTCCCAGGACTCACATGAGGCTAACTTTTCCAAGGTTTTCCAAGGCCTTCCTGCACTCGAACACCAAATTGGTTGTGATTCTATTGGATTGCAAAGCCAGTATTGGAACTTTGCTGTCCGAGCATATAGTGGTTGGTCTACGACCTCTCATAATCAGGTTTTCTTGGACACATGTAAGTATTGCAAGTACTTCAGCCTGGAACACGGGGGCATATTCGTCCGAAGAAACCAAGATTTATTTTCCTGTAACTTCATTGTATACCCTCGCACCTGAACGCGTATTTACTAAATATACTGTACGCTAGCACAAACCACGCCCACCGTTATGTCTCATCTTCAAAGTACTTTACTTAGGCAAAACTCAGAGACTATTTATCCTCAACGAACTAACCTATCGCTGATTGCAATATTTTTGAGGAAGGAAAACCGAATGGAGTGTAGCATTGATTAATAATATATTTCAAAAGTTGAGTTCTTCAACAAAATTGAATAAAATGAGACTGTTTATCCTAAACGCACTAACCTATTTGACTTCAAATATTTTATGAAAAAGGAAAACCAGAATGAAGTAAAAAAACATTGGTGAAACAAAAAGTTGCAAAAAAAAGTTCAAGTTCACAGCGATTCGAACCATGGACCTTCAGACTGAGAGTCGACAGCGCTAACCAGTAGACCATTTGGGTGTATGAAATTACTGCGTACAAGAGATTGACAACGAGAGAGCTTCAGTCGAATTCGTGTCAAAATCCTAAAAAGTGTATTCCTGCGTTGGAGCACAGTATATTTTAGTGCGATGTGCTGACTCCGAGTATATCGGTAATGTTTGGAGATATGACGTATTATGGTGGGCGTGGTTTGTGCTAGCGTGCAGTATATTTAGGAAAATCGCCACCTGAACTGACCCCAAAGTTATAGCCATCCGTGTACCAGATTGACTCATTGGGAGGAAGCACGCCAGGTGTTGTGTCATTCCATTCTTCCCTCGTAGGGATGACAATGTTTGGGGCTTTAATGAAGTTCAGAATCGGCAAGGTACTGTCCCTTCTCATCATGAGGATGGGACAGCTTTCCTTTGCCTTATTCCATGTGAAAAAGTGTCCATGATCTGCTTTTGTTCCGACCCACTGGTTTGCGCCGTTGAGTCGGTAAGCAGTTCTCATGGCTTCGTGGTGTATAAACCGGTGTAGAGGCGCCAGATCAGGGCCTACTTTATCTCACCGGGCCAGAGCATCGCTTTCGTGACGTCACACTAGTAGGGACAAAATCGAAGCGCTGGAAATTGCGTTTCCCAATTCATTGATGTACCACGGAAAAACGGTAACAGTTATCAGAAAATGTCAAGAGATCAAATATGTACCTACAGACTAGACTTTTTCAGGAGATGAATCACTATTCACTGATTTACGATGAATAGTTAAAGAAATATGGCATATCAAGAGATGAATTGACTACATTCAGAATTGTCGTTCTTTGAACAGCTGCTAGAATTTCAATATTCAATTCACAGAAATGATTCAACCATGCAAAAAGTCTTCTCATAGTATCTAGATGACTGTAATTTTTTTCAAAATTCCCAAGAGCCAATAACAAACCGATATTTCAATTCGAGTAAAATGGCGATTCAGATTATTATTACAGACTAGTTCAAAAAGTTTAGACGGCCCCCATGCTAAACCTATTAGTTGTGGATATATGCTGTCACTGACTTTTTTGTAGTAAATTTCATTGCCTACAAATCGATATGATACACTTTTACTGTATCTCATAGGATTTTATCAGCGTTTATGTCTAAAGATAATCTGAACACACTTTGATGACGTTAGCCAAGTAGAAGTTATGACGCAAAAACCCTGACAGCGAATTAATTATTTTCAGTTATGGAGTATACAGTCTGTCCAAGGTTGAACAGCATGGGTGTTGGGTAATATAGAAACACTGGGTAATATAGAAACACCTTGTAATTATAATCTAATAAGATTGTGAAGAGAGCAGAGTATCACTCTGTATACCGTGTTCGTATATATTATTGTTTTTCTATCTATACAACTTTTTGTACCCACATAAAAACTACCTAGCGAAGGCATCTCTCTATCGATGTACGACAATACAAATTATTAATTAAATGCGTCTCAAATTAGACGGTCTATTTATTGAACTTCTCAAGCAAGTACATAACAATGGGGATCTCGAAAACGGTAGGAGATACGAAGTCGGTTAAATGGGGAAAAAGTTGCGCATTCGGAGGCTCATATCAAGAGCCTTCGAAAATGTTTAAAATTATTTTAAGTTTTTGAGTTATATCGAAAAAAGTTAATTTTTGTAATATCTATTTTACTTTTTTTCTCCGTTATTATTAGATACAAAAAAACTGAAAATAATTTTCCAAAGCAACTTTTGATGATGTTTTACGTGGTGATACCGTTTTTTTTATGCGACGTTGCGTATTCGTAAAACCAAAATCAACTTTTGTTTTTCAAATACGGTCCTGATAATTTTTTCACATATTCTGAGAGGTTTTTTTATTCAGAATTCAACCATGTATTATACAAGGTAGTTTAGGTGTATTTCCACCTATTTCAAGTCATCATCAATGTTTTTTCGAAATTCCAAAGAAAAAATGCCATCAGTTCCACTTATTTTGAAGGAAAACTAGTCAACACACTAATACCTCATCAACTGGTCTCAATCAACAACCCATTTCATTTTGCGGAAACAAAAATTCCATCCATACAAATTCAGAATATGTCAAGCACTAAAACCAGGCGATGACGAAAGGCGCAAGACATTCTGTGAGTGGTATACCAGGAAATGTTGAAATTTTGCAGATTCCCCTCGAACTATCATCTGGACTGATGAAAGCATGGTCACTAATCATGGTATCTTCGATAGAAAAAATACACATTATTGTTCACGAGAAATAGTTATTTATTATACAAGGGAAAAAAGTTGTAGATTTTAGCTCCAGGTTGTGTTGTCTCCCGACGCGTAGCGGAGGGAGACAAAAAACCGTGTGCTAAAATCTAATATTTTTCCCGTGTATAATACACTATTTTTTTCTGTGACAGAAGGCAGGACGAATCAATATTGAGAAGATATTACATTATTTCGAAATCTGAAAATTATCGACGTGAAATTTCAAGTTTTTAACAGTAGGGACACCTGCGTTTTATAGGCATCTTCATCATTCTTTTGAAGTAATCAAATATCTGATGTCACTTCTGTCAGTTCAATTCTGTGATTTGATTTTAAAAAATTGCGAATTCAGTAGTTGTTTAGTAATATACGAAACTGCGAAGTCGAATGGAAGATAAAAGGACTTGCAGTTCTTTCTCGGAGACGATATTATTGACTCATTTTATCGGAACTATAGCACAATAAAAGCCATTAACAGAGTATATATATGTGATATATATCCGGGAAAGAAGTACTCACTTTTTTCCCACGGGAAAAAAGTAATTTATGAAAAGTGACATTTTATAACCTGCCAACAGAGATGAAATGCCAAACTTTTTTCCCGTCACAGAAAAAATGAACATTTATACATTACAGCGAGACACCAACACCGTTTCGGCTTTAATATGTGGGTTGCAATATTTGGTACACGAATTATTTGTCCGTTTATTTACCATGAAACACAGACTTCCGAACGTTATAGAAATTTGATTGATAATCATCTTGAGGAAGCTCTGGATGATTTACCGATTGCGAAAGTTCAGAACTGTTGGTTTTTCAAGATCCGGTACATAATTCCAGAGGAGTCCGTGCGTTTTTATCCAGAAAAATGGATTGGTACTCATTCTACAGTCCCTTGGCCGGCGCGGACACATGATTTGACACAGCTGGATTTTTTCCCAGGGGATATATCAAAAACTTTGTATGCGCAAATAACTTTGATGATGAAGAAGAACTAAGGGACAGTGTCTTCGAAGCATTCAATAGAATAACCCCAGAAATGCTTAGTAATGTCTTAGGAGCAACTGTGAGAAGAGGATATTTTTGTTCGGAAAATTTATTTCGGACACATTGTAGGTAGCTCAATAATTTCCTCACTTTGTATTGATGCATTATCCTAGTTTGTCATACTCAGTCAGTTTCATTTTAAACCGATTCCAAATTGGCAAAAAATAGTATTCCGTAGTACAACGTCCTGATTTTCATTAAAATTGAATTTCTTTACATCATAAATCGGTACTGGTTCATCCTAATGAATTTATTTTTTCACCGAAAGTTGGGTAGTTCATCAGGGGTCAATTTGTCTCGATTCAGTGTGCTTCTAATTTTTAAAGTAAATGAGCTATAACCTTTCAATTACGAACGCACCGATATGAAATGATGTGGAATCTCAACCTACTAGTGTGACGTCAGCATCGCGGTAGAGGGGATAGACTACGGCCCGGTGAGATCGAGTAGGCCTTGGTCAGATCCCATTTGAAATAATTGATTGAAATTGTATCCCACTAATCAAGTTTTTAATCCAACTGCAAATTGGGAAATCACATCATCACCCTGTAAAGTGAATATCGAAGATGAATGTGAATGTACCTTGATTGGAGCCGACGCTGGTAGGCCGGGGCGGCTCCGACAGTGGGGGCGGCTGTTGCTGGGGCGAGAACGCCCTCTGCGGCTGCGTGGGGAATCCAGAGGGGGCGGCCGAGGGAGGCGGCACGAACTGCGGCTGCCACGGCTGCTGACCGAATTGGCCCTGGCCGAACGCAGCGGGCGGTTGCTGCTGGACGCTGTAATAGTAAATGTAAGAGCTTCACAAACGATAAGATTTCCACAAAATTCTCAAACACACGACATGTGTCGCTAACACAGTAGCTTCGTCCCACTAAACATGATTTATTACAAAGATATTTTTCAGTTATAAGTTTTGTGATATTGTTGAAATAACAAAAATATTCTTCAGATATAAGTTTTCTGATATTGTTGAAATAACATTGCCATAATGTCCTTCTGAAATATCCAACATAATATTATGAAGTAAAACGTTTATGAGCCGTTGAATCAATATTGATATCAATATCATTAGATAATATTGTGATATGTTGATTTTAGGTGCATCAGATATATCTCAGACAGAGTTGTTATGTTATTTGTGCAACGTTTTCGTTTCACCACCTTATAAAGTAGCTAACATGTATAGGGGATATAAGGGGATAATATTTTTCCTTCTACGGCAAAGTAACCTTGTCAATTGTCAAAAGTCAATTCAATTCCATTCCAGCCATATTGTTTGTTGTCTATTATGGTGAACAAGTCAAACAGTGTGATAATATTCGTAGTTATCATAGTAAGTTAAGAACTAAACAAGTCTTGGACTCAAATAGACTCGAATGAAAATATGAATTGCTCATGATACCTACTTAGATTCCAGGTTTGTTCTGCTGGAATATAGAAATGCAACCAATCTGTATCTGCATTTCATAATATGTGAAAAAGTAGGAGGGATTCGTGAATACGGATTGTGTTCATATTTCACGAATTACAAAAATAATGGGTGAGTTATATGTCATAGCTAGAAGAAGAACATAGAAAAGAATTTCAAAATAAGTCAGAAAACTTCCAAAAAGTCAGTAAGAGATCACTGGACTATGCAGAAATCATATAGCTAAGCTTGGTATGACTGGATTCATGAAGCATAATAACTAAAATGATACATAGAAAGATAGTAGTTAATCTGTCTCAAATTATCACTGTGTAACTGGATCATACTTATAGTCTTTCAGGAGTACGGTAAGATCAATTCTTATTCAGGGATAGATCATCTTCTCTGTCTTTTGTGAAGATCATTTAGATGATTGTCTTGATGATTCCAGACAAAATAGACATAACCTAAAAACTCCTAGAAAATAATTAGAATGTTAATATACAATATTGTTTTGATGTATTGAGTAACATTGAATATACGTTAAAAAGTAACATCGATTTTATGTGATTCCTGATATATTTATACAAAATTCTAATATTTAAAAGAGGCACAAAAGCCTATTCCCGCAACGTATCTGTGACATTAAGCATCTCTCTGAATGACATCACAAAGTAACAATGTAATATAACATTTATGTTTGAGTTATTTCCATTTTCGGAAATTAGGCACAATATCTACATTAAAATACGGTATACCGGATTAACTTGAAAGAGTTGATAGCAAATACATATTATTACTTACTAAGAAAACAAATTCAACAGTGGTGAACTATTGAGGTCTAATTGATCATTAAGTAAAATGTCAACATTTTTGAGTTTGTTGATTTTTATCATGTTTTATCAATATCCTAGGTAATACAACATCAACTGTAGAAAAATGTGTACGGAACAATCTCAAATCTAAAGAATTGCCTATTGGGTATAACGAAAATATTTACGCAGATATGAAATTGAATGTAAATGAATGGAGATGTTGCTCACGATACGGTTGTTGCTCAGGTTTGATCGGGCTCGGGCGAGAGGTACTGTATGTATTTTGCTGGAGATCCGGCTCGACTAGACCAATGTACGATTCGTGTGCTTGACTGAAGGACCACCCTTATAAGGGACGTGAATAACTTCGATTTACCAGGCGAGAATATAATACAATTTCTTCTTTCATTTCAATCAACCTGACCTACATTACTTTTCAATTCTATTCTGTGTGGAAACTTGAACCATATCGACATGATACAAATTCAATGGTACTATAGATACAAAAAATGCAATGATAACAAATTAAGTAGGAAACTTGAACCATATCGCCATGATACAAATTCAATGGTACTATAGATACAAAAAATGCAATGATAACAAATTAAGTAGGATATCTAAATATAATGGACAATGTTCTGCCTCCAAAATTTCAAACTTGGAACAAAGTACTTGTATGAATAATTCGATACAGAGAGAAATTTTATATCCAGAGACACAGCAGCACCAAGTATTCGTGTAAGAAAATCGAGAATCGGACTTTTATCAGCTAATCAATAACACCAACAACAACTCACCTTTGATACTGATTCGCATTGCCGAACCCACCGCCCGAGGCCAGATAGTTGCTGAACGATTGTCTCTGACTCGCTCTTCTGCTCTGCTGCTGCCGCACTTCCTGCACATTCAAAGGCTTCTGCCCCAACGCCACCAGGAGGCGGTTCCTCAAAGAGACCACCCTGTCATCGGTTGAGGCGCCCAGATAGTTGAGAGCGGTGGAAAGGTCCCCTTGGGAGGCCAGAAGAGAGGCATAGTGCGATAGAGTGTCCGCAAACGCACCTGATATCTAGGAGATAAAAATGACAAGAGATCAAATCAAAGAAGGCAAAAAAGGTCGACGAGGGGAAAAAACGAAATAACTCGAGAATTGTGGAGTCTAGCAAAAAAGTGTATATAGAAAAAATTGTACAACGTGAAATTTCCTATAAAATAGATTCTATTCATTTTTCGTCTACGATGAATAGATTCTGAGATACAGGGAATGATAATGTCGAGAAGAGGAAGGTCAAAAAATGTCGAATAGGGGAAATAACTCGAAATAACTCGAAAATTGAAACCTCTAGAAGAAAGTGTGTAGGAACAAAATTGAAGAACGTGAAATTTCCTATAAAAATGATCTAGTCATTTTTCGTCTATGATGAATACTTTATAATATACAGGGAATCAAAAAAAACACGAAAGGAGGAAGATGGATCGTTCATCCCAGTGACAACCAAAGACGCACTAGCACTTCCGCATATTTTACCGATGTGGGTGCCGAAATCAGTGTTTCTGGCTATTTCTAGCTACAGTTCTGAAATGAGAACATCCCTCTATTGGCAAAGGAGCAGAGCAGTGGTAGTATATTTGGTTTTGCTGATGATACAGTAATAGTATATGAAGCTGAAAACTGGGAAACACTGAGAGAGAAAGCGCAGACAGACTTTTCTTTAGTTAAAAGTTGGCTTGAACATAAGCTGCTGACAATAAATATAGAAAAAACTTATTACTTGCCGATCAGTTGTAATAATAATAAGAGACCACATTTCGACCATTTAAATATCACCACTAAAAATCAGAGTTTCACCATATCACAGGTCAACAAAATCAAATATTTAGGTGTCATGATTGATAGTTATTTGAAATGGGATGTACACATTAGGTATGTTATTAAGAAACTACAAATCATCCTGTATAAGTTCCGGTACCTAAGGAACTATTTATCATCCAGTCACCTGTTAACATTGTATTATGCGCTAGTAGCAAGCCACCTACGCTATGGAATCGTAGGGTGGGGTGGAGCACTGCGCTCGCACATTAACCCACTCGAGGTTGTACAGAGAAGATTTTTAAAAATAATTCTACAAAAACCAAATAGATTCCCTTCAGATATGTTGTATCGAGAATGCAAAATATTAGACATAAGACAACTATATTATCTGAATGTAATATCGAAATACAAAAAAAATAAAAAAAGCGCTCATTTACCCACCCACAATTATGATGAAACGAGACAAAGACACCATTACGTCATTCCACAGATAACTAAATCTATTTGCCAACAATCGTTCTCATATATTGCCCCAAAGGCTTACAACTCCATTCCAGATAACATGAAAAACATTTCAAATATCAAGTTGTTTGAAAACAAAATTGAAAAAGTTTGTACATGAAACATCAAGATCTGTAATTATTGCAATAATTGAGAGGAAATATTATTAATATTTTATTCACGCATAATGTATTCTTGGTAACGTTTTATTATTTCTCATATTATTCTTATTATTATTAATTATTGTTCACATCATTATTATCACTATATATATCATTAATATCATTGAATTTATCATTATTATCATCATATTATGAATTACCATTAATAAACCTATTTCAACATAACATTCCAGAGATACCTATGTCTATGAGTCAGCTATGCAATGTTAATTTGATTTGATATCATCGTATCATATATTATGGTTCTCATGATTTATATATACATATATTTCTTTTTGTTCTCCGCTATATTATAGAGACCGCGTTATCATTATCTGTATTTAGTTATATTATATGTTTCTCGAAACAAGTGTTTACATCACTTATCGAGTATTGTCATTTATTCATGTTATTTATACTTATAACTTTTTTTTTTATATATTTATGTATCTCATATCTGTTTTCTTTGTCATATTATTTCACGAATAAATGATATTATTATTATTATTATTATATTATTATTATTAGTATGTAGAAGAAACTGTCTACAACACTCAAAACTGACTCCCTCCTAAGAAAGCAAATCGTCAAAAATAATATTTCCCATGTTCATGTTGGAAACAGAAGCAGATTAGTTCCTAAGAAATCTTAGGTCAAGTAAAAATTTGATTTTTTTTTGCTGCTGCCGCACTTTCTGCACATTCAAAGTCTTCTGGCCCAGCACTTCTTGCGGTTCCTCAAAGAGGCACCCAGACAGTTGAGGGCGGTGGAAAGGTCCCCTTGGGAGGCCAGAACCAGAACCAGACAGCATATTATTTTTCTGCAACCGACACAAAAGTCGTCCATTTTGATACCAAAATTAGCTCTTAAATTGACGTTTCTATTACTGACACAAAAATTGGTATGTTGCTAGGCAACATATTTAGTTCCTAGGAGCTAAAGTTGAATTTTAGTTCCTAGGAGCTAAAGTTGAACTTTAGCTCCTAGGAACTAAAAAGGATGTACTGGACGTCATCAAGAATGAACAACATTGTGACGGTTGGTTATTCGGGTTGAGACGCATACCTGATTTGTTTCCAATTTCAGCAGATTTGGCATTTCATACCCATGCTGGAGATATAAATACACCTTATTATTGTTCAGTATTGGAATTATAAACATCTCAGTTAAGTATTTTTGTTTTGATCAGGGAAGCCTTCAAGATTCAAATACTTGCTTGATCTGTATTTCATTCGTTATTCTCGGGATGGATAACTTGTTTTTGAATAATCACGGCAAGCAATAGTTTTTTTGTCTCAAACAACGATATTGTTTAGCTTCATTTGATTATCAAGTTAAACACAGTGTAGTATGGAGAGGAATAAATAATCACTATTATCATTGTTGATATGCTCACTAACCTAACATTTTCCACGTCTTGTTCCTAGCACTTGTTGTATTTAGAGATATACTTGAAATATGTATCATCATCAAGTGGCAACTCTGTCTAGTTTATGACAAGTGTCCTGTGTCACTTGAGGAGAGGGGTTTGTCAATTGTCAGAAGTGAGGACTCAAGCATTATCCATTATTAATTTAACTTCAGAGTTGTACTTGTACCAATGAATGAAAGTCAGTAAATATGAATATTATTTATTAAATATTGATACTTATAAGAAATATAACAGCACTGGCTCGGTATTTGCCATTAGAGCACCTGGTCCATACACAAATATGTCACTCTGTGGTTGTATTTATATTGAAACCACAATTTGAACATCCTAGAAAACCTCACCTGCTGTTAATGCAGGTAGAATATTCTCACCACATGGATTATTTGTCAATATTTGTTGCATTGCATACCTACATCATATGGCACGACATTGGTAATTACTTCACATTCTTACTTGAGTTAATTGTTTCGGTTGCAGAAAAAATAGCATGTTTCATTCGGATCAAAAGTGACTTTGTTCGACTCGCAAATTTTGCTTTCGCTCGGCTTCGCTAAACGCTCCGCCTCGCAAATGCAAAATTCGCTTGTCAAACAAAGTGTCACTTTTGATCCTAATAAAACAATCTACTATTAATTTATGAAAGTAAAAAGCTGTTTAACCACATACGAAATCAGGAAGGAGAAAAGCTATAAAAAGTTCAGAAATCTCGTTAAAGAAGCTCTTGCAACAAAAGCGTACTACAACCTTGAGGAATATTACAATGAAACTCTGTTGTGATTGAAAATTTTATATTGTTTTTTATTTACACCTATACAGGGTATGTCTCTATATCGTCTCTATATCAAGAATCAGTCGGGAGAAATCCATGAAGAAATGCATGCTTGTATTTTAGAATACACTCTCTTCATTTGAAATATTTTCAGCAATGCAGTGTTGCCGCTCCTATAAAAAAGTATCAACAACTTTGTTATTCTCCCTGAAGAGCTGTTTTCATCCATACATCATACTTGGATTCAATCGGAAATGATTACAGAAATTTAGGGTGTTCAAAATCGAGATTTTTCAACTTTAGGATTTGTTTGATTTACTATTTACCGATATTTAATCGGAACAGATACAGGGTGATTGAAATTCTGAATCTTGAACCACCCTGTATCTGTTTCGATTAAATAACAGTAAATAGTGAATCAGAAGTTGAGATAGGAACATGTGAGCCGTTTTGACTAATAATGACTAGTTTCCACACAAAAAAATCCTAGAGTTGAAAAATCTCGATTTTGAACACCCTATATCTCTGTAATCATTTCCGATAGAATCCAAGTGTGATATATAGATGAAATCAGCTTTTCAGGGAGAATCTTAAAATGCGATAAAAAACAGGGTGTACTACAGCAACACTGCATCGTTGAGAATATTTTAAATGAAGAGAGCGTATTCTGAAATGTAAACACATTTTCATGAATTTCTCCCGACTGATTCTCGATATAGATATAGTGTAAGCTCGTCGTGACATACCCTGTATGTGGAGTCTGATTTTGAACTATAAAATATGTTTTAATTTAATGACTTGTGAACTTACGTTTACATTGTGTGATTCTGTATATTTGTGTTTTTACATTTTGCAAATCATTATTGAACAATTTTTTTTTTAACAATGCAAGTTGAACTCTGTGAACTTGTTTCAAATTGTGTGTTTCTGTGTATATATGTTTTAATTTTGAATCATTTAACATTTTGTTAAGAGTTATATAGTTTTGTCAATAAGAAATTATTTTGCTTCGACAATAAATTATATTTCTCTCTCTTTCTCTCAACTAACCTTTACGTGTCTCCCTTGTCTTTCCACAGCTTTCTGCAAGCAAGTCACTAACTCGATCAACTCTTGCAGATCGTCGGTCGACTGAGCAGTGTTGCCGCTCCAGCTGGCCACCAACTTGTCGAAACTGCCAGCGCAAATATAACAGAGTTGCGCGTCTTGCGAATATTTCGGGTCGATGGTGCTTTCCTCTTCTAATCTATTGCCCAACTGTTCTGGAAGAAATAACATCGAACACATGCATTCCACAGAATCGGATTATCGCGACTGGAAGAAGAATTCAAATAGTGGAAATATGAAGAAGAAGATTTTTTATTTGTCAAGCCAAAAAAATACAAAGATTCCACAGAGGCTTCTCTGCTTGGTAGGAATAGTACAGTATATATACAAATACAAATATAAACGAATACACAGTAGGAAAAAATAATAATAATAATGAGGTACTGGTAGTAGTAAAACTAGTCATAATATACATATATAGTAGACTTTTTCATAAACACTAGAGAGCTAGCAAACATTTAGCATTCAAGGGCAAAGCATTTTCTAACATCATTATTTATTTACATGTTTTCAAGGTAGTTCCTTAGTTTATTTTTAAACAAGTGATTATAACTTTTAATTCCAGTGGGAAGCTGGTTATAAACAACTGCCCCATTGTACAAGATGGATCTTTTCGATAAGTTTGAATAATGAAGAATATATTTTTTGTGCAAGCGGCATATAAAGTGGCTTTTCTCTGTCACTTAACAGGCAGGAAAGCTGTACTTTCTCTACCTAGGCAGGAAAAGTTTGTTGGTGTGCAATGTTTCAAGTAATTTGAATGAAATCGTTGATCAAAATTAAAACTGACATTGGTCGAACACAAAATGAGTTTTTTCAATACAAAAATTACACATTCATCTTTTGTCCTATAGAAGAATTAGCGAGGTAAAGATGATTTCAATCTTCTACTCATGATATTGAATGGAATAATCATACTTCCTATTTTGAACATATATTATCATCTGATGAAAATATTTCTGTTATTTTATACGAAAGGGTGTATCTAAATAACACCGAAAACATTAAAGCGTAATTGTTACACTTCGTTTTTGACTAACGAAAATACTGCTAGAAATCAAATCGAGGTGGTTTTGTTTACGTACTTTTCTCTCAGATCCTCATTTGTTTATGGGTGTGTTATTCATCAATGGGCGTGTACACCTTAGTAGAACTTTCAACTCAAACCATGTTTATAATGATCCTTTTATACATAAATCACGATTGGCGACATAATTCCATCTAAAAATTAACGGACCCTCTTTATGACGTAGAAACCTCATCTCGCCTGGAACCAATGAGCGTGACCCATAGAGTGACACTTATCACTGTTGCCATATCATCTAAACAAAATATCCGAGAGATCGAAATCGATATTGAAATATCTTTTGATATCAACTACCACTACTGCAGAAAAATATATTCAACTTGTCGATGGTAGGTTGAATCATTAGAATATAAACAATCTCTAAACAACGAAATGTCTCAATCTCAAAACCATTTGCACCATGACAATTTCACAATAATCCAATATATTTCATGAATGCAGCAACATTGCTTTGTTGACCCGTTTCACATGGAGCTGCATTTGCATCGAGTCTCGAATTCCGATTCCGAAGTTATTTATGTCGTCTAAAATGAGAAGAGAAGACACGTAATGAAATTAACCTCCAAATCTTGCTATATATCTTATTAATACATAATAATATTATTGATATATTGAATATAAACATGAACGTTGAATCAGGATTTGTAAAAGGCTCATCAGATAATCTACCGAAAATTGATTTGGAAATGGTTAATTATTTTTATGTCTCTAACATACTAGAGAATCTCCACAGTTCCTCAGTGCTGAAATGAGGAATAGAAAATCTGAAAGGTAAGTTCCACAATATTCATTCAATTTTCATTGCTTGTACCTATTATAGTTGCATTGGAAAATTGTTCACCTGAAAGGATATTTAACATCAGAATACCCATCACATGGAGATTCCGAGGGAGAATCCTCATTAAATCAGTCACTGATCGATATGTTTACCTATGCAACAATATGATCAATTGGTATGAAACAATGTTATTCCCAAGACTAGATACTGCTTGCATCTCCCCCTGAATGTTCTTCTAGGAGATGGATCATTCATTCTTCAAGCAATTTCCCTATGAATTTCTGCAAAGCAAAACTACTACTATAATATTGTGTTTACCCAGTGAGGGGCGAGATTTGTTCTCGAAATTCCCAGCTAAATGCTGTTTTTTAATTGCAATTAGGCACAGAACATTTCTCAATCATACTTTTGTTATTTAATAACATAACATAACATAATTATTTAATTTAATATTCGAAAGTTGCAGAAACTTAATATAGGTTAGAATTGATCTTCTTCTTGTTCTTATCCTCTATGTCCCAAAAATCAACTTGCCGATTCACCAATCTTGGTGCTTTGGTGAGAAATCATGTATCATTCATCTCTGTCTGGAATAGTCTTGTTTCAGTATTAGGGTTTTGACGTCACATCATCGCCTCGTTTTCAGAGGTCCGAAAAATCGGGGATTTCAATAATTTTTTATAAAACGTAGGGAGCTCACAGCAAGAAACGGTTTGCGGTGGTGAGCTAGTTTCGGTGAGTTCTATCGAATTATGAAATAAATTTTTTTTTGTGATACAAGCCCATTGTCGTTGATAACTCTTATTTGCAATCTCAAATAGTTTATACAGTGTATTGTAGTAAATCAGAATCTTATTTAGCTTCTGAAAACAAGATAGGCTTTCGAGTTTCTACTAAACAAGGTCTGTTGTCAGTGCATACCGTGGTTCGCGATTCGGGTTTTGAATATTTATTCAGTATTTTTTTTGTGGAATGATAGCCAGCCTTCTTCGATATGTTCGAGCGTACGGATATTTTAAAGTTTTAATGGTGAAGATTTCACTGTTTCAGTACTCATTCGATTTATCAGATTGTTATCGTTGTTACGTTGTTTATATTTTCGAGCAATAATATTGAGCGAAGACGTCACTGTCATGTTGTTGACTGTTGACAGATGATCGATACTTGCGAGCTGTTCTGCTTTCTTTTGAAGGACAATATCTTTCTTCTCATGATTCTTCGTACTTTGAGCGATGATCAACACCTGTCATTGACAGTGGTTAATATTTTTGGCGCTATTAAATAGCCTTAAAATTGATTGATTATGAAAGGACTAAGCCTAGCACGTTATCTGGATCTTTAAAAATAATGACTTGTTGTTGAATCGAATAGTAGGTGTAATAACCCTATTATTTATGTCTCGTTCGACGAAGTCGCTCATCCATCGAAAAAGAAGAAGATTGCGTCATGGGTCGACGTAGTTCCGAGGTCATGTCTGCGCATGTCTCCGTTTGAATACTTGTGGCTGTGGCAAAACGGCTTTAATCGTCGAAAAATCAATTTCCATGAAAACTAGATGTAAAATTAAGTCGAAGCCCTGAGGGGGCAGAAGGACGATCTAGCCTTCATAGCCATCAAATGATTAACATTTACTAATATTGGCTAAATTAGGTATTTTCTTGTTGGAGCTAGGATATTTTCTCATCATTCTGTGGTGGTGAAATACCATCTACAGTGTGTTCGCGTGAAAGTCTCCCACCAACACTTTTCTGAGCTATGGAGCGTTTTTGAGAAAAGAAACCGATCTTCCGGTCGAAGGACTGCCCATCATCTCGAGGAGACATCTTGCCATTTTCCTGCTGGAGAGGGATCCAACTCGTGTGACAAGTAAACCAGAGATTCGATTTCGCATTGTACATATTTTAAATTAAATCAGATATTGGTAAAAAATCCATCTATCACAATGGAATGATACAATACAATCCACAACCAAATAACTTGAAGCTGATTAATAGGATTGAAAAATTCAAAAGAGAATTCAAGAAACATCTACTCCTGTAATATTGACATCTTATCTCATTTTTATAGTTTTCTTGTACAACTACTATAGTTTTCAATTGTGTACCTAACAGCTGAGTCTTATTTCACTGTCTTCTTTATTTTATTCTGTCAAATATATTTATGTATTAACTATGTTCCCTGCTATAAACAAATGTTGTTTCTTGGGAATAATAAAGTTGATTGATTGATTGATTCTTTCCCCATTAGTGTTGGGATTATTTCGAATCGAATTTACATTTAATGGGAAGCAATTTTGGTGTTGGTAACATACCTCAAATTGGAGGGATTTTAGGCTGAAAGTCACGAGGTCGACATCACCCTACCAAGAACCCGAACACCATCACAGGTATGAGATTTTATTTTGATTATTTATCGAGTGGCCCAAAACAATTTTTTCATTTTGTCGTTTAGGGTTCTTATATCCCCGGAATCTGTCCTTTCTCCGGTGAAGACTGCATCTTCCATCATCCACCGCGTGTCGATCACTGGGGGTGTGTTATCCAGTCGTTGCTGACTGGATATTTCTTGGCTTGGCCCCTTTTTGCAAGCCTAATAGAAGAGCCTGCTGATGGCCCAGGAGCCCTGAGAATACCACCAGGCTGTTCTGTGGCTGAGACCTAGACATCTTTGCAAGTCTACCCTGTATATGTCTCCCGCCGGTACGCTCAACACCCTGTATATGATCGACGTGGCCGCCCACACCCTGTACTCGACAGCTAGACACCACTGATGAACATATTCGCCTGTCACCTTCAATCTTGGTGAGTCTGCTCCATATTACCTGATTTAAGAGTTGAAAACCACCACCGAATACGGCTACCAGCTCTTTAGGGTTAAATTACCATTTATTTTGAGTTTATCATGAGTATGTATTTAATACTCCGAATTGTACTATTTATAAGTTAGTTATCACTTATATTTATTACCTTGTCTATAAATAATATTACAATTTTTGCTATGCATTTGGTAAAATAAGGGATGTACTGAAGAGTTGATTTCATAAGGGATGTACTGAAGAGTTGATTTCAGACAGTCCCTTTTTTTGTATAAACTACTCCTAATCGCTTGTTTTCCTTGAGATCAGTACAACTTTCTAATGAAGTCTGTATTTCTTGATATTAAATCAATATTCACCCTATCTACATTGGCATTTAACGTACCCACCCCATTGTCCTGCTGAACTACCATTGTTTGGTTTCTACAGTCTCAAACTAGGCACTTTAAACACTATATTTTGTAGCAAGACTTTTTTTTTTAGGTACCATGTATTTTATTTATTTATTTATTTATTGAACAAATAACTTCCAGACAGAATAGGCTCTGGTATAAGGAAGTACATAATTATATACCATAGCATCATTCAAAATATATGTAAAACTGTAAATTGGCAAACAAAGAATAATATTTGTAAAAAAAAAATTAAAAAAAAAAATGGCATGTTTAATTTTATCCAGTTCGCTCAGAAATAATCAGTTTTTTTTACTTCATTTTTGAATGTACCTTTATTTCTGCAGTATTTTATAATATCAGGTAGTTTATTGAATTCAGTTAAGGTTGAATGAGTGAATCTTTTTTGTCCGATTATGGAGCTAGCGGCGTCAAGATGAAACAAGATATTGTCTAGTTCCATGATTATGAATTGCAGAATTCTGTATCAAAATTATATTCGACTTCAATTTTTTATTTATGACATTATATGATATTTTAAGAGTTTCAATTCTATAATATATTTCATCTAAAGAATACGTTTTTGTTATTTCATACAATTGATTGGTTGGTGTGTCAAATGGAAGACGATACAATACTTTTAACGATTTTCTATATAATGTTGATATTTTATTGAAATCATTTTTTGAACAATATCCCCAAACTTTTATTAAATAGTTGATACGACTCAGTATATGAGAGTAGAGAATCATGTTTGCAATTTTAATATCAAGTATGGGACATCTTCTCAATGCACCAATAATTGGAAATATTTTTTTTGTCAGAACATCAATATGTTTGTCCCACTTCAACCTGTCATCAAACCAAATACAAAGATATTTTATCTGGTCAGTTTGTTTTAAGAGTTCATTTTTTATTTTGAGGTTGAGGTAAATTTTTTGTTCATTTTTTTGGTGAAAAATCATATATTCTGTTTTGTTAGTATTTATCGATAAAAGGTTAGATTGGAGCCATTTTTCAAATATTTTCTTCATTTATCATATTTTCTGAATTTGAAGGATTCTTGCCTTCATATAAAAGTACTGTATCATCTGCATACATGGTATATTTACACGCTAGACCAATTTCACTGATATTTTAACATATTTTACATAAAGTAAATATAGTATAGGTCCTAAGAAGGAGCCTTGTGGGACACCCTTATTGATTAATAGTTTATTTGACACAGAGTTGTTTTATTTTGTATTGATCGTCCTATTTTCAAGATATGAATTCAAAATATTTCTCACAGTGCCTCTGAGTCCCATTGTTTCTAAGTTTTCTAAAAGTGTTGTATGATCAATTGTGTCAAAAGCCTTTTTGAGATCAATGAAAACAGCTACCACATAATTTCTTGAATCAAGTCCTCTCTGGATTGATTCTATCACTTGTAGTACTGCTGCTTGTGTTCCACTGTTTTCTTGAAAACCAAATTGATTTCAAAGTTATATTTTGAGTTTCAAAATACCACATAAATCTCAGGCAAGTAAACAGCCAACTCATGGGTAGAATTTTAACTAAATTTTATCATGTATTACCCCCTGAAATTTGCAACGTTACAATTAAAAAATTTGATAACTTTGCACTAACAATTAATACGCTAAGTATATCCCAAAAAAAATATGTATATATGATCAGGTATCATTATTCATTACAAACCTCCTGTGAGCTTGTCTGTTGCATGTCAAAACATGCCTCAAACTACTATGGTGGATATCACAGTTTCTACATATTTTATTAAAATTCGAACACATAATGTTTACAGGTGACTTCAATATCAATCTGTCTCAAAATGTCTCAAAAACTACACATTTAACATCAAAGAACACAATGATAGTTCAGAAAATCGTCAAACGAATGAAATGCTTACTTCAGTAAAAAATTCTTGAGATTTCCTATGAATTTTGAATCTTCCATTTGTTTAAATTTGTCAGGTAAAACATTGAAAAAACGTACAGCAAGGCACCTAGGGCCATCTTGACACGTTTCTAGTCTACAGAATTTGGGTTTCAAGTTTTTTTTGTTTCTTGTATCATGGTCATGATTATCCTGGTGAGTCACATTTTTTGAAAAACTATTTACCAGAAAAATAACCCACTTCCGAAAATCAAAGAAAAATTGTTTTTTTCCTTTAAATTTCCCGTAGTATTCAGATATATACAATAAACTTGGTAAATATTTTTTGACAATGAAATACCACATTTTGGAATATTTTCAACCCTTAAGCTCCCTTGGAAGGGGTTGAAATAGTTAACCCCTAATATATTTTTTTACAACCTTATCGTTAATGGACATTTTTTCGTTCACAAAAACATGGCTCAGATGACCAATTATATAGGTAAATTTTTCTAATCTTTGGAGGAGTGTAACTTATCCGGGGAGAGGTATTTTTCGATAAATCAATCACCCATCCTAATTTTCATTACAGAATCATTACTTGAATATTCTCGGTGTTATTTGATTGATTTGTTGGTTCATCATAATTATGGTAAACGATGCAGTACTTCAAATGGCCTTACCACAAAGAGCCGGCAGATCGTCGTCAGAGGCGTGCGTCAAAATGGCCGCGAACGCCTCCTTCCAGCTGCCGATCTCGCAGTTGTTGATGATGCTGCCCCAATCTTCCGAAACTATGGCCGCGATTAGCGAGGACACGTAGCCTTCCGCCTGTTCCAGGTATTTGTGCTGTGTTCTTGCCAAAAGATCTGCACCACCTTGAGAGAAAAAAAATTGTCTGTGACCGGAAGAAAGTTTGACTTTTATTTCTGTTGACAGGTTATACAATGTGACTTTTCATAAAAACTGTCAATTCTCAATTTCGGAAAATTGTTATTCTTCATGGAAATCCAACCAAATTTGGTGTGGTATGAATAACCATCAATATGATAAGTCTTACAGAGATGCACATTATTTTGGACAGTGCCGTGCGTTTTTTTTAACTGAAAAGGAGTCGATTTTTTATAAAATCATATTAGGCATTTTTTTCCAGGAAATCTTACCTGATATTATTGTTCCTCATGCTTTCGAACCCCCATATGCAAAAAATCACCTAATTCCGAATTAACAGGATTGGCTTCATTTTTTTCATTTTCAGTCTCGAATAAATAGTGACTTCAAATCAACTACGAATTTTGGAACATTCAATGGCTCCGGTAGATGGAAAATCATGATTTGGAAGGAAAAACGGGTTATACTTTTTTATGTTGAACTCACCGTTTCCGAGTAAATAATTATTACGTTCGCAAAAATGCTGTTTAGATGTGCCTGTTTTTCTGAAACCCTTCATAGGCATCTCATGAAAATCCACGTATGTGGGTTTGAAACCATGAAGAACAATATTATTAGTTCAGTTTTCCTGTGAAAAAATGCCTAATATGATTTAATAAAAAACTGACCCCTATTCATTCCAATAAAAATGCACGGCACTGTCTAAAATTATGTTTTTCTTTGAAGAACTGGTCATATTGATGATAATTCATACCGATACAAATTTGATGAAGATCGCACGACTAATAGCTGAGATATAAAGGGGGGCCGTTTGAAATGAGACACGCTGTATAATTCAATGTTCGACGTGGCAAATATCCAGGAAAGTAGTTGTTTTTTGTTGAATATTCGGAATGATATTATGTGCTTTTACATATTTTTTCTGCAGAAGAATGCAAATTCTCAACTTCAGAAGATTGTGTTTTCAAATTCATATCTTGTGGGTTCAATAGATATGATTCAATGTTCGTCGTAGCATATAGCCAGGAAAGTAGTTGTTTCTGTGGAATAAACCGAGAAAGAATTGATATTTCCATCACATAGAGAATGCGAATTCTCATTGTATTTCTATACAGTGTGTCCCACTTACCATGCTCACCATGGGTATCTTTTCAACGGTGAGAGATACGTTTTCGTTTTATACGCAAAAAACAGATTTTGATCATTTTCATGGCTCATCCGTAACTTCTTCATTTATGAAAATATTCAAATAGAAATTTCACATTCTCATGGCAGTTTTTCAAAGAGATTTCGAAAAAAATATAAAATTTTACCAACTCTTCTAGAATTTGAGATATCAGCACCAACTTTAGTTTTTCAAATGTATGTTTTAGCTCACTATGACTTAGTTACAAATAACTTTTTTTCTCTTACAGATGATATGTCGCAGTAACAGTTTTGTGTTGATAACAACGGAGTTATCGTCATTTATACAAAAACAAAACATTATTTGGAAGCCACCATCTCGAATTTATAAATTTTAACAAAAAAAATCATGATCTCCGACCTCAAAAACCCCCACTTACCAACTTTGAATGGAATCGGACCAAATCTTGTCCGCCATCTTGGAGCAGCCATTTTTTTCATTTCAACAAAAATTTCATAATGTATTGTCACCGAAATTATGAACACCTGCCAAATTTCAAGTTAATCGGAGAATGTGAATTTTCTATTTGAATATTTTCATAGATGAAGAAATTACGGATGAGACATGAAAATGATCAAAATCTGTTTTTTGCGTATAAAACAAAAACGAATAGATTTTATCGAAATATTTTTTCTCATTTTAGTTGGCCTTGACAAACTCCACATTTGGTGTCATTTAACCGACCTCGTATCTCTCACCGATAAAAAGATACCCATGGTGAGCATGGTAAGTGGGACACACTGTATGTACAGGAGGTAGGAGGGATCATTTTCGATCAAACTAACCGTATCTGTTGTTAAATAGTTGCAATGAAACTATGTCACATTTGTGTTTTTTTCTTTCACGAAATTCTTTGGCAAGGATGCACCTTTCCACAGAAATAATTTCATGACCTGCGTTACTTCGTATCAATTACCTATGGAAAATATTGTTTTCCTCAAGTTTTGTCTCTGAATGAAATATTTCAGTTGATTTTCAAATGCCGCTGGCAGATTTAATTACTACACCACAAAGATAATCAATGATAAGAAAAAGTTGCCCATTTAATACAGATTCCGAAATAGTATAACATAAGGGGTTATTCAAAACAGCCTCTTTGTTCATTATTCCAAATTTTTTGGGATTTTCTCAGAGAGCCTAAAAGAAAAATTTACTAGCTTGTCAGTGACAATTTGTATTGAAAAAAATTTGGAGAAGAGAAATAAAGGTATATAGAAAAAATATCAAATTTTCACTTATCTTTGGACGTTTCGGGACCGATTCTGCTCCCGTTTTCAACATGAAGAGATTCTTTCAATTGCGAAGTCGTATTGTATGTCTTGAAGCTTTTCAGTTTTCAATGACAATTGGTGACGTGGGCAATCAAATGAGTTACAGGATGTTTTCATTAATTAATTAAGGTATACTGTAAATACAATTTTTTGACGATTGTTCTTCATTTTTCGGCTTTGTTTGAGTTAGAATTGATCTCATTGTATTTTCAGTTTTGAACACAGTTTTCACTTGAAATTTATCACCAACACGTTTTATTTTTTCAGATATGCAGGGAATGTATGGTATTATATTTGTCGTTATTGATGGTTGATTTCGTTGTGGTTGACCCTGTTTGTTTTCAATTTGATGAATCGTCCTATCGACAAAATTCTTTGGATGGGTATTGAGTTGGAGAACATTTTTAATGTGGTGGACTTCGTTATTGAAAATTTGTTGGTCAGATGATATTGATTTAGCTCTATCATGGAGTGATTTGATTATTCCTCTTAATACTCTCCTGATGATTTGATTGAAAGTTCAAGTATCTGTTAGTATGGGTCTTTTTTCGATATACACTCGTTACAAAGATGTTATTTGATTTTTCAATAAGAACATCTAGAAACGGTAATTGATTATAAGATTCAATTTCCAAAGTGAACTTTATTGTAGGTTCGGCATTGTTCGCATAATCCAGAAAATTATCTAGCTCCATAACGTTATGAGGCCAAATTATGAAAATATCATCTACGTATCGCCACCATGTTTTAGGTTGTTTTTGGTAATTTTTGATGATGTCTTCAAAATTCTCCATAAATATATTGCTTAAAATTGGAGATAATGGCGATCCCATGGCCATTCCTAAGTTTTGTTGATAAAACTCATCACCCAATTGAAAATATGTTGTTTTTAGACACAATTCCAAAAATTCCATTATTCCTTCGATACTTAGATTAGTTCTTTCAGTGAGACTTTCATCGTCTTCTAATTTATGTTTCACTATTTGTAAAGTTTTATCTATTGGAACATTTGTGAATAAACTTACTCTATCGAAACTAACAAGAGTATCATTTGTATCAAGAGTGATGTCATTAAGCTTTTCTAAGAAATGAGGAGTATTTCTGATGTAACTCTCACTTTTTCCTGAAATAGGATTGATGATATTCAAAAGAAATCTTGCTAAATTTTGACATGGAGATCCAATTGAACTCACGATTGGTCTCAATGGAACATTTGGTTTGTGTATTTTTGGTCCGTAAAAATGAGGAGGTTTGCTGTGATATGTGG
This sequence comes from Phaedon cochleariae, assembly GCA_918026855.4. Taxonomy (NCBI): domain Eukaryota; kingdom Metazoa; phylum Arthropoda; class Insecta; order Coleoptera; family Chrysomelidae; genus Phaedon; species Phaedon cochleariae. The sequence continues at coordinate 4,646,377 of OU896719.1, read as the reverse complement.
AGATATTCTTCCTTTCCGCGAGTGTCAGTTGATTTTCGTGTTTCTTAATATTGTTACGTATCTTTCTTTCGATATTTGCTGTAGGATCTTTATTCAATTTCGTGTAATTACCATCATTTATAAGTTGTTCAATTTTAGTATGATATTCAATTTTGTCCATGATGACTGTAGCATTTCCCTTATCAGCTGGAAGTATTTTGATTGTGTTATCGTGTTTTAGGTTATTAATTGACTGTTTTTCTATTCTAGTTATGTTTTGTGTGATTTTGTGTTCTTTTTCAATTATAATTTTATTTCTAATTCTATACTCATTAGACATTTTGGGGCAAATCATCTGATTTGTCCTTACTACACGTATATTGAAATAATATTCATATTTTTATTTTATGGAAACGAGGAGAAAATACCTCCTCGATTAACCTACAGACAGTAGCCTCTTTGTTATTCATTTTTTCCAAATGTGTCACGTTTTTCAGAAAAATTGAATAACTTTTGAACCAACAATTTAATAACCACATATATCTTTAGTTTAATTGCAAATAACCCCTCTTACCACCCCACTTCTTTTGATCCATGACTTATGGGACACTGTGTATATATAAATTTTTTCATGTTTATAATTTATCTGAGAATATTCCTTTTTCAATACTTCTACCCAATCAAGGGGTTCAAACTTGAATGATGGAAACCAGTTTTGTAGAGTCCCTGTATATACCTTAGACAAGAGTCCGGACACAAAACTGACAGCCGTTGGGGTTTTTAATATTTTGTTTCATTTGGTTTGCCCACCTGACAATGTGACGAAACACCATAGTCGTCCCGCCCGCTTTTTTAATTATTTCGAATTTCTGTCACTGTCACTTTGAAATTTTATGACCGCCAAAATTTAGCATTTTGAATTATTTCGTACATTATTGCGATAATTCATTGGAAAAGGGATTAAAGTTATTCAATTCTCCGAATGATCCTTTAAAGATAACGTCATGGAAGAATGCACTGAAACGTCCAGAATGGAAAATTAATTTCAAGAAATCCGCAATATGTGAGTTGAATATTCAAATTTACTTGTAAAAACAGTACAAAAGATGAATTTTAGTCCCATTTTGATAGATTCTTTCAAGCTGATGGATTTCAAATTGAAAGAGTCTGCTGTGCCGTCAATTTATGAAATAGAGACGTTCAAAGAAAGAGTTCCGTCGTCACCGTATTGGGAATTACTGAATGATACGATCGCAGAGAAAGAAAATGAGAATGAGATGATGCGGAAAGAAATTAAAAGTTTGAAATCAAAACTAGAAGATTTAGAGAAATTGCAATCTGCTATGTTCATCAGTCCACGGTGTTTTTAATTCAGATCGAATTCAAAATTTACAGGTGAATATAGACTGCAAGAAGAGGTGGGAAACCGACACAATTAATAAGGCATATAGGTATATATATTGTTGTTTTGATTTTGTCACTTTTATTTCGGCTGAGTGTTATTAAATTGAGAGAATCGGAGAAAATGATATTGAAACAATTATATATCTTCTATTTTTTTATAACAAACAACTATATTTTCTTGGCTATATGTAGACCAGATACCAGGTAGAACTCTTAAATTATGTTTCTTATATCTAATGAAGTGAAGAAATATCTGATGACGAAAATTTGTAATAGCCATCTCAGGAATTGATTATGAAAATTATCGATTCGAAATTTGAACACCCTGTTGTTCATTATTTGAAAATCTAATAGTTATTCCAGTTAAAATAGCCCTATTTCTCACTTTTACCTACGGCTATGAACGGTTTGACAAATAATCTAACCCTCAAAATTGTTTCTGACAATCATTGATACTAGCGGAATTGAAAAGACAGAGCTCGATATATATGTCTTATTCCTTTATTCAATCAATGCATTTTTTGAAAACAGAAAAGGACAGAAGTATAGCTGTGTCCGGACTCTTGTCTAAGGTATAAGGTAAGGTAAGACAAGGGATAGAGAAGGCGAAATTTCGAACTTTTTCTTGAAATATCTCGATAAATAGTGGTTTGTTGTTATCAAATTCGTGTTTATTAGACAAAAATACGTAGGTACCAAACAAATCTTCGAAAAAAAAACCATGAACTACAGAAAAAACGGCGTTATGATTCATAATGCCCTCCATATCGCCCCGGCGTAATGGGTCTATTGATAGCAACCGTTGCCAAGGTATTATACAGCAGTAATTGACAAGTGAAAAATAAAATTATTAACTCCGAACATAAAGATGTCCCTACGGAAAAATGTTACAATAAGGGCGATGTTCGCTTTTTTTCCAATTGGCAATTGAAAATTGTCAGGCAGACAGTTTCACCAATGATTAAAGAAAATATTTTGAAAGTTTTCTTACCCGTTGTTGCAATAATCAAGGCATCGGCAAATCGCTTGGCCTTCAAACAAAGTCCAACTGCAGCCTCCACGTTGTTCAATAGAAGTGCTTGTGTTATAAGTCCAACATTATCTGAAATTCACGAATAACCGTGAGAAAATAGAGTCGCTTCATTGAAAGCATACCTACCATCGCTAGTATTTATTTTGAAAAGTTCGGTCTTCTTTCCATCTTGACTCACTAACGAATCGAAAGGATCATTGAATGAGGCATCATCTATCTGAAATAGAGTTAAGTTGTAGTAGGAGAGCTGCCTGCAAATTTAGACCGTCATTTGATAATAACATCTGAAGGCAATTAAAAACATTGTGTTTTATCGAGCGGCACCGCTATTCACTATTCTTTTTTTTTAATTAACTGCCTTTTCACAATCCATTCCAACACAGATTATTTAGTTTCGTTTCTTTAAACGAATAATATTACGTTTTTTTATGTTCTGTTTCCCAAGAAAAAAGATATCCTGTAATGTTCAGAAAACATCGTGAAAACCAAGGGAAATAAAGTAGATATTGGTGTTCTTCTTAAATTTCTGGAGGTTATATTCCTCGGAGAACACTTCCCTGAGCAAATTTCATTGGTACTAAATGTTACTTCTAGTTTCTCGTGAGAAAATATATTTATACCAATTTTAGTAAAATGAATTTGTGAAAAACTGAGAAATTGAGGTACTATCGACTTATTTTTTATTATTCTGTTTAACTGGAGTGAGTTAATTGTGTTTTATATAACCTAACAATGATATAGATGTGAATTGCTTCAATACTACATACCTACTGTATGGCGTTCCTTGTAACAAAATATGTTTTCACCAACTGAAATCAGTGTTTTGTATTTTATTCAAACTAATCTTATCTTAGTATTTTATTATGAATATTTCGGTGTGAAATTTTTAAACAGAATACCACTTTAACTTCAATTGAAAACCGTAAATGTCTTTTTTCATAGGAAAATCATGTTCCATCCATCGCAAAAGCTGCTTCACAAAAGCTCGGATTCTTGTTCCGTGCGAAAATCTACACCTCAACAGCTTCTCTTGATCTACAAAGCGAAGATACGGCCAGTTTTAAAATCCTGTTCTCATGTTCGGGGGTTCAGCACACAAACGTACGCTGATGCTCTTAGATTCCATTCAGAGAAGAGCCATTCACCTGGTGGGTGATGCCACACTCACCAAATCTTTGACCCCACTAGAACACCGTAAAAAAGTCGGTGACATTCGACTTTTTCATAGATACTTCCACCGGAAATATTCCTCAGAAATCTCTGCTTTGATTCCATCAATAGCAATACCAGTCAGACAAACTCGACAGACCCAGTCAGCACATCCTTTCGTTGTTAACCTTGAAAAATGTCGAACAACACTCTACCAAAACTCGTTCGTCTATAGAAAGGCGAAGCTTTGGAATTCTTTGCCAATGAAAGTATTCCCAAGAACTTATAACATCCAAAAGTTCAAAAAGAATTCCAACACCTACCTCCTCTCCCTATCCTTCCTAGGTACGCGCGATGTTCCACGAACACTATAGGAATTTCAGTTCTGGTGCTCCAAGAGATAAAAAAAATCCGGTATTAATTGAAGCTCTCTTGGTACTATAAGTGAAAATGTACTGAAAAATACTCCGGCAATAATAGGCGAGTGATCTTTTTCTTTTTTTTTTTTCAAATACCTTTCAATTTCATATTTTTTAGAATGTTTCTTTCGATTTTAAGGTGTTATAATCAACAATAATGGCACGGTAGTTTTCAAACGGCAAAAAATTTAGCGCGATTAAAAACTGACGTCACGATTTCGTAAGTAGGGGCAGACCATAGCACAGTTGCCATGTGTTGAAATACGATTGGGAACTTCAGAAATATTAGTTATTTGATAATTCATAAATCCTCAATTTATGTATTGGTTATATTACTAATTAGACATACAAAATCAATTGTTTTAAAATATTCCCTCATATGTTGTGGCTTATTGCTTAAAATACATTTGTATTGATAATATTATTTTTTTGTCACATCTATGGGATTTTTATTTTTCAAACATATCTTTCAGTCAGAATAAGTTCTGGTATAAGGAAGAACATAATTATAAAATAATCCAATATATAAAATTCTCCTGTCCCGGTCACGGTGTTGGTGGTCGAACTCCTCCGAAACGGCTTGACCGATTCGTATGAAATTTTTTCTGCGTATTCGGTAGGTATGAGAATCGGTTGTTATCTATTTTTTAAATCGAAAATTCAAGATGGCGGATCCAATATGGCGGGCGAGTAGTGTTATCCGATTTCATTCAAAATTGGTATTGGGGGTTTTCGGGGTCGGAGATCATGATTTCTTCATCAAAATTAGGAAATTCAAAATGGAGGATACAATATGGCGGACGAGTTTTGTAATTATGGTCAGATTCCATTCAAAATTGGTATCTGGGGGTTTCGAGGTCAGAGATTATGATTTTTTATCAAAATTAGGAAATTCAAAATGGCGGATCCAATATGGCGGACGAGTTTTGTAATTATGATCCAATTATATTCAAAATTGGTATCTGAGGGTTTTCGGGGTCGGAGATTATGGTTCGTTCGTCAAAATTCGGAAATTCAAAATGGCGGATCCAATATGGCGGACGAGTTTTGTAATTATGGTCAGATTCTATTCAAAATTGGTATCTGGAGGTTCTAGAGGTCGGAGATATGAATCATTTGTCAGAATTGGGAAATTCAAAATGGCGGATCCAATATGGCGGACGAGTTTTCTAATTATGGTCAGATTCTATTCAAAATTGGTATCAAGTGGTTTTCGGGGTCGGAGATAATGATTCTTTTGTCAAAATTTGGAAATTCAAGATGGCGGATCCAATATGGCGGACGAGTTTTGTAACTATGATCCGGTTCCATTCAAAATTTGTATCTGGGTATCTTAGGTCGGAGATTATGATTCTTTCATCCAAATTAGGAAATTAAAGATGGAGGATCCAATATGGAGGACGGGTTTTGTAATTATGATCCGATTCTATTCAAAATCTGTATCTGAAGGTTATCGGGGTCGGAGATTGATTTTATTCTATAAAATTGGGAAATTCAAGATGGCGGATCCAATATGGTGTAAGAGCTTTGTAATTAATAGTAGTTTGAAAAACTATAATGAATCACGCTTTTATAGATAGTTCAAAAAACGAGATAGATTGTCGAACTAAATAAAAGTAGAAAATAAAAATAGTAGTTTGAAATAATAATAAGACCCAATATATAATTTTCCATCGAAGAAATAAACAAAATATTGATTTGAATATTAGAATAAAAAATGAATGATTGAAACAAACTGCCTATACCAAATACCTTGGTATTTGGATTGATGAAGAGTTGAAACATGGAACAAGCATATTGGCATGCTAGAAGAAAAAATTTCCCCCATAGTTGGTGCGTTAAGAAGATGTCCAAAACTTCTTCCAAATATAGCAAATACCGTTCTATACTCTCACATCCTTAGTAAAATGAACTATCTCATAAATATTTGGGGTTCATGTTCCAAGAATAATCTCAACAAAATATCTGTACTATATAAAAAAGCATTGAAAGTACTGTATCGTCTTCCATATGACACCCCATCAAATCAACTTTATAAAAAAACAAACACATTTTCTTTGGAAGAGCACTAACTGATAAATACTCTCAAAATTTCTTTTGATATTATCAACAAACACCTCAAATCTAACTTCATATTGGTAAGGAATTCTCAAATCCATGAACATCATACTAGACAATATGACTTGTTTCATCTTGATGCTGCTCATTCTACACTTGGTCAAAAAAAGTTCACTCACGGAGCTATCTCAAAATTCAATAAATTACCTGATGATATCAAAAGTTGCGCAAATATCACCCAATTCAAAATCAAAGTCAAGAAACATATCCTCTTGCAAAGAGAAGATCAAACCTGAGTGAATGATTTATCATTGACTAATTTATTTCATCATGTCATAATGTACTTTTCATGAGCTTTTTGTTTTATTTATTTTTTTTTATTCTGTTTTTTATTTCAATAACTATAATTTAATTTGATAACGCATGAATAATCTCATACCAGATATGAATCTGTCTGATTATTCATGTTATTGCATTGTAAATGTTAATGATTATATTTATATTTATATTTGATGCAATGTAATGTTTGCTGGTTGCTAAAAAAAGTAAAGAATGGACTATAATATCGTCGCTTTCTTAAATTATGTTTCATCTCTTGTTTTCTTCAACGACATGACTCTAATCTTTTCGATAAATTGATTATAATTGGTGACTTGACAACCTTGCTTCATGAGTGCAAATGGAAGATTATCTGACCAATAACGAAACAGCATAAAAAATTACTTTACCATTTATTCGACGTATCGCCAAATGTAGGCCATGGTGGTACGTTTGATTTCAACAATTTTGAACAACACATAGACTCAGACTCAGAGTTCCAAAAATTAATTCAGTTCCCTAAGGACACAATGAATGCCAATAATTCATTATCACTTCACTCGCCCATTCATGCTCTAGGGAGATTATAATAAGTGAAAAATTAATAAAAACAGAAACTCACCCTATTGATGTTCTTCAGATCATCCGCTAATCCGTCGACATCGCTATGCAGATCTTTGGGTATGTACTTATTCAATTTATTATTGACATCCTCGATGCTGTAACCCAACAAATTCAACAACTCCGCTCTAGGACTGACTTCGAAGTTGGCCTTGATGAAGTGCCAAATGTACTTTTTGTGTTGATCGTTCGTTTGTTCGGATTTACTGCGACAATAATCTGAAAATTGGTATTGTCAATTCAATCGTCAAGCAGTGACAGTTTGTGTTGCAGTGCATGTATCAGAATAGTATATTGTTCAACAAGC